>JAXQGS010000026.1:0-35069 GCA_037040325.1 Mucor sp. M7501 | reverse complement strand
TCATTCAAAATCATCAATTTTTCCCTTGCTACCATAGGGCTGAAATGGCCAGAAATCGATCATCAACTCGATCCCCAAAAAATTGCTGAAAAGTGATTCCTAGCCCAATGTCAGGTCGTAGAACACGATTACACCTATTTTGAGGCCGAAATCACGCTTCGTTGGCGAGATACAAGCGATTTAAAGGCTTGATTTTACAGTGGTGAATACGTTTGAGGGCTGCTCGCTGAACATTGGGCTTATTAACATCTGATGTGATGGTTTGTAGTTTGTCATCCAGCGAAACAGTGCATTATGCGGACAAGAGGGACACGCAAAAAGCTTGGATCGAGTTTGGCATTGCCTCAATTTAAAATATGTTGTGCAAATGGCCAGGCTATGTTTGCTCCTTTGAGACACGTATCAGCAGAGGTGAGAGATTTGCTGATCAGGAACGATGCGATTGCAAAGGAGTTGAAGGCAAATATCAGGACTCACAGTTCAGCATTGAGCTTCACCTCCAAGTATCGAATTGATACATTAATCTGAACCGATTGATTGACATTGTGTTATCTGTAGGATAAATAGGAGGTGTATTACCTCCCGCCTAACTCTTATAAAACCTTTTCTTACTATTAGAAACTGCATATCGGCAAACAAATGATTTATTTCTTCTGATTCAACAAACATTGGGTTAATCAGGCATGCCCGCTGCAGTCGCGAGCTGTGCACCCACCATTACAACAAAGGTCGAAAAATAGACGTAGCAAAGTGCAGGTCAGCTTTTTTCACCATAGTTTGGGGGGAGGGGGTGGGCTATGCTAGTCTTGATACAATGTTCGGAACAAGAACCAAATCATCACAGGATTGAAATAGCTGTGTAGCAGAAAGTTTTACCATTCGGTAAATCCTTGGGGCGGGAAGGCTCACCTTGAAAGTGTGCAGTGTGTTGTTCATCACGCAAATCCCACACACAACTGGATCAGGTACACCAATCTCTAACAATTCATTCAGCATGATCTTGATCAAATCGCTCTCCATGCGCTGTCTTGCATCAGGCGGCTTGAATTCAGCGACAAAGACAATCCATTTACGAACACTGTGAAATCCGGTTTATAGTCAGGCCATTCGTCTGACAGACATACATTCGCCCTGCAAGTAATATTGTCAGTGTCTGATTCACACAAGCATCCCAGTGGTGACTTACCAGCAATGGTTCAGACTGACATTGCAAGAAAAAATGATATCCACGTAAGACCTCAAGATGGCAATTCATGTTGCTAAAGTGGCGAGTGATGGATGACGAGGGGGCTTCCGCAAAGAGGTACACGCTGTTTAAGGCCCTAGAAGGAAGGTTACTCATCAGCGATTGTACATCCATGTTTTACTTACAACATGCCAACATCATCAAGCTGTTCAGGGTAAGTTTTAGCAAAGCAATCCTCCTCGTAATCACGACACTCTTGAATGACATTCACTTCGTTCACGATCCAAGCTGTGTCCTCTTCATCACTGACATCATTGTCCTCTTCATCAAAGATATTGACGCTATTTGCCTCTAATACCAAGCTATATTCGTTTCGGCGTAAGGGATGATGGTCAATGGATAAGTCAGATCTCAGCACGTCTTCTTGTGAATAGCCATCCTCTTCAGAGCAAAGCCCGCCTTGATCAGAATCCTGTTGGTTTACCTGAGCCAATATGTTAATGTCAGTATCTCTTGCCAAATACAGTCAAATCTTATATGTACACAACTCAACTTACCTCTTCAATCGATGAAACAGGATGATCGTCATGAGCAGGAGGGGTACCAGAAATGCTTGATCTTTGTCACTTCTTACACTTTGAGCGCCTTGATGACAGGTTTTGCTATCATCCTGTCCTGAGCGCGAGCGTTGGCTCTTGGCTCTTTTTTTTTGTCCTTCTTCAGCGGCATATTTGGCTATTACCAAGTAAAGCTGTAAGTATTATAGACATCCAACTCGAGTATTGCCACTTGGTTGGTGATAATCGAGAGTCTCTCGTATAGCTGAGCAGCCTTGTTTACTAGAGAGAGAAAGAGAGAGAGAAAGAGAGAGAGAAAATGGCGATAAAAGAGATATAGCCCTTTTTAACAGGATAATTCCAACCACAGTTTGCATAATTTTGACGTATTTTATTCGAAAATGATGACTTTGGCTACTGATATATGCTCGTTCCAAACGACTCTTTCCACACGCGAGGCCAGCTGACCATCGACATAGACAGACGGCAAATCGCTGCTGTTGGATTCCAGCTTGAGATAGATTCGGTTCTTTTTCGACATGTGTGGCTTTCTCAGCGTAATGTGGACAGCGCCTTGATCGTCCTCTGCCAAATGCTCAATCTCTGATCCAGGCACAATATGGCCTGTGGAGCCCATAAACTTGTCCTTGTTGGCTGCAATCTTCATGAAGGCTCTGGTTTCGTGCGACTTGAGGAAGATGTGCGATTGAGATGGCAGCCAGTCCACACGCGATCCGCTGATCAAGACGTTGCTTTTCTCGAAAAAGTACTCATAGTTGCCGTCGTCGCCAAGGGGCAGCTGGGCAGTGACTGGAAGCGGCGACAAGTTGGCGATCAGGGTGTACTCTCGGCCATGGCACGCGTAGGTTGCTTGATACACGTCGTTGCCCACAGAGACCACATCCAGCACTGTGGCTTCAGGCTTGGGAAATACGGAGCTGTACAGCTTGTGCTCTTGCTTGTCGTAAAGATTCACGTTGTCCGACATCAGCGTCAGTTGGCCAAATACAATGTTGATGGTCAACAGCGTGTGCTTCTCCTCTTTGGTCAGCTTGTTGTTGTTGGACCGGACGAAAAAGACGTCTGGATCGCTGCCAAACACGGTGGATCCCATGGCCCATCGGTTCAGCGTAGAGGTGATTGCATTGCTGGTAGCCACCCGTTCGCGCACATTGGCCACACGCAGCACAGAGTGGTCCCACCAAGGAGAAGCGTCGCTGCTCACGCGCGAATACTCGAACCGGCCCCACGTAGACGGCAGTGTCACGCCAGACGCCAGCAGCAGGGCTCGCTTGTGCGTCCACTTGACAATCAGGTCCATGGCGTCCCACAGGATCTCGCCGCGCGACTTGCCCAGACGCGGGATCATGGCTGCCGCAAAGATGAAGTCCAGCTTGAGCAGTCGGTAGCCCCACACATCCAGGACCTCGTCAAACACACGCTCCAGGTACTGGCAGGCCTCTGCGTTGTAGATGTCGATCGCATAAAATCCGCCCCAATTAGGGCCTGCCACCACCAGCGAGCCGTCGGGATGCTTCAGCAGCCAGTCTGGGTGCTGCTTGACCATCTTGCTCTTGAACCCCACCGCAAAGGGAGCCAGCCAGATGCCCGGAATATAGCCCTGCTGCTTGATGTCATCTGCCAGCACCTTCATGCCGCGCGGAAACTTGACGGGATCCACATCCAGCCAGTCGCCAATCTGCTGCTCAAAGCCATCGTCAATCTGAAAGACGTCAATGGGGTACCTGTGCTGCTTGAAAGCCGCCAAGCTGGACAGGACATCGTCCTCGGTCACTCGCTCGTAAAAGTTGTACCAAGACGACCAGCCTGTGAGATGGCGAGGATGACGGAAGGCGTGCGTGGGGTCAAAGTGATCCGCGTATCGCTCCCAGATGGATCGCAGGTCTCGCGAGGCGTCCCTTTGCGCCACCAGCAGTGCGATGCGCAGTGTCTCGCCCTGGCCGAGCTGCTTACCTTGGATGTCCTTGTACACGCTGAACGTGTTGCTGTTCAGATCTGCCTTGTAGTAGGTGTATCCTGACGACTCGGACAGGGAGCCGAAAAAGACAATGCGGTTGGATTTCGTGTTGCGCAGATACGTATAGCCTGTGGAGTGGATGTGTCCTGGGCGCCCGGAATAGTTGAAAAAGTCATAGTCGCCCTGGAGGTTGAACTGCGTGATCCAGGACACGACGCTGGGGATGGCAGACAGCCGGCTGTGGGGGCCCAGCTCCTTGGTGGTGCTCCAGCACTGGAAGCCCTCTGCCAGCATGACCTGCTCCTGCAAGTCCATCTCGTAGCGTATCTCCAGGTGCTGCAGCACCACCGTGTCTTGCAGAGGCGTGAATGCGTAGGCCACTCGGTAGTTGTCTGGGTCCAGCAGCTCGACGGATTTCTCGACGCTGAGCTGGCCGAGGGTGGCTGTCGTCTGCAGCGGAAGCGACAGGCTGGTTTCGATGCCATTCACAGTGTACTTGATGCTGGCGACAGAGGGTGTTTCCAATAGCAGTGTTTCAAAGGGTGCTGGCATGGCGTGGACGAGTGAAATAAGAACAAGAGAAAAGAACAAGAAAAAGAGACGCATGACACAATAAATATAGGAAAGAGAGTTTAAGACATCCGTCCGTCTATTATTTATTGCATTTTTAAAAAAAGTAGTGTGCCAAGTCTTAGATCTTGAATCCACTGTGGATGGCAGCGACGCCAAAGGTAAGGTCCTCATAGCCCTTGCCAATGGTCTTGAAGCCAGCATCGCGGATGATTTGAGCAAACTCTTCTTGGGGAGGGAACTTGCGGATGCTCTCGACAAGGTATTGGTATGAATCACGATCGCCAGCAATGGCTTGACCCAGCGCAGGGATGATGTCGAACGAGTAAATGTCGTAGAATCTAGTCGGCTGATTAGACATGGCCTCTCTCTCTCTCTCTCTCTCTTGTACTGCCTACTCACTTTCCAATGACGGGGTTGTCCACCTTGCTAAACTCGAGACACATGAAGCGTCCGCCCTTCTTTAGCACTCTGTGAGCCTCCTTGACCACCTTGTCGACATGTGTGCAGTTGCGGATACCAAAGGCAATGGTATAGACATCGACGGATTCGTCAGGAATCTCGTCCAAATGCTCTGCGTTCTGGACCAGGAAGCTGGCTTGATTGGCTATTGAAAACGGAGTGAGTGGCAGATCACAACCATCACCATGGCAACCTTACTGTGAGCATAAGGCGTCTTTTGGAATCGCTTCTCGCCTTCACCCAGCATGTGAGCATTGATATCCACTAGTTTCACTGTAGCCGTGTTGTCATGGTGCACGTTTTTGCAGTAGTCTAAAAACTTGAGCGCAATGTCTCCAGTGCCTCCAGCAACATCCAGCAGCTTTGTACCGGGACCAGGTGCCATGGAGCGGATGAACTCGTCCTTCCAGATGCGATGGATGCCCAAACTCATGGCATCGTTCATGACGTCGTATTTACTGGCCACATTGGCAAACACATTGTGCACTAGATACAAGGGTCAATTGGCCTGTTCATCGCTGCCTTGTCCATGCTCTGCCTTACCCAGGGACTCCTTCTCCTCCTCTGCGACATCACGGAATCCAAAATGCGTGGTGTTTTGCTGCTTCTCAAGACATGTAGCGCCTGTGGAGAACAGGGCACGACGAGCCATCAGTGGAGACGGACGCATCAGCAGGCGGCTGTGGTTCAACAGGAAGCGCGACATGATAAAGAAATATAGATAAACAAGGTGCAAATGGAAAGATTGCAGGAAACCCCCCTCCCCTTTGTATTCAATGGTGGTCTGCACTCCGGCACCACACCTGTCAACTATCCGCCGGCCATATCACCGGATTTTGAATGCAAAAGGACTGGATCAACTTCACTTCATTTGTTGAATCATCTAACAGTATTTTATCCTAGCTCACATGCAATGGCCGGGCGTTTATCCAATCATTGCTAAATTCAAGAGCGGCATAGTGTACAAGCAAGCTGTGGTTTATTGCAATTAAACACGTTTGATTTTGACAGGTCTAGCAGGTGGCTTTCTCAACAGTCGCCACAGCATGACAGAGGTGGCCAAGGAGAGCGAATACCAGGTAATCAAGTAGTTGAGATGGTGATTGCGCACTTCTACCGTGGGCGATCTGCCGACGGGGATGCCCTTTTCAATCAAGGCATACTCTCTAGAGGGGGACAGATCTAGCATGAATCGGCATTAGGCCATCTGTGCACTCGATGATGATGATGCCACTCGCAGTACGTTACCTGACACACGCTCAATCATGATGGGCTGGGTATTGAACATTTTGGCAATGGTGTCCACATCGGCCCAGTACCATTGGTTGCCTCGAATGTCATTGTCTGGGGTGAATGTGTTGCGCTCTTCGTTCACACGGATCAGACCAACAACCTCCACCTCGCCCGTCTCCAGGCTCTCGGGACGCAGCTTCTGGTCCTTCTTGTCGGGCGAAATCCAGCCTCTCTTGACCAAGATGGTGGTGCCATTGTCTCGCTCAAAGGGCGTAATCACAAAGTAGCCGGCATTGCCGTCGCCTCGTGTTCTGGGGCCCAGCAGAATCTCCTGGTCGTGTCTGTAGCGGCCCTTGGCATAGACCTTGCGGTACTCGTACTCATCCAGCACATTGGCGCTGCAAACACAAGGGATCAGTGGGCTTCTTTGGCAGCATTGACATGCATGGCACTTACTTGATGCGCTTGGGCAGAGGAATGGCCTCTCTGTGCAAACGGTCCTCCAGTGTCTGGATGTAGTTGACCTTCCAGCGAAGTCGCTGCACCTGCCAGCAGCCCAGGTAGAAGGTGAAGGGGGGAATCAAGCACAGCAGCGCAGTGCCTACGCCGAATTTGCGCTTCTTGGCTCTGTATGTCTCCTTGACGGCTGTTTCTGCCGCAGCGTCTGTGGTTTCTGCTGTAAAGAAGCGTTTGGCTGCCGCCATCTTGAAGCTGTTCTGGCATCGCTGACGGCCTGATGCCAGGCCCAACTGTCCAATACGTCTCAACATGCTGATAGGGAAAAGAAATGCCTTTTGTTTATGGTTGCAAGCGCGGGGGTGCAATTAAACCGAGCAACGATGATCAACTGCATAGCTATACACATGCTGCCAAGGGCGGCTTAGTGACCGCTGTGTGTCTCTGCTTTTTTTCGTTTTTTTTCATGAATATTTTTCAGCGAAAAAGAGATCCACTTGTACATTATACACATGCACACAATGGCTGCCGAGAAGAAACTGTCAAAACGTGAGAAAAAGGCAGAGGCCTTCAAGAAGAGAGCAAAGAAGCCTCAATTCAGCGAGGACATGGCAGTGCCTGCCTCTGATGAGGTGCCCGAAACACCAGCTGTCGAAGCCGAAAAGACCAACAAGAAAGAGCCTGTTGCCGACACTGCTGCTGCTGCTGCTGCTGCTGCACCCAAGCGCAAGGCTGGCGAATCAATCGATGTCCCTGTCGAAGGATCCACCGACGAACCCCACAAAAAGAAGAACAGAAGAAGCAAAAAGAGCTCCAACATGGAGGGCAGCAGATACATTGTCTTTGTCGGCAATCTGCCATACACCACCACCAAAGAGGACCTGGAGAAGCATTTCGAATCAGCAGGCGGCATCAAATCCGTGCGTCTCTTGACAGACAAAGCAACGGGCAAGCCAAAGGGATTTGCATTCATGGAATTTGAAAATTCAAAGGACCTCAACAAGGCGCTCGCCTTCCATCACACCTTTTTCAAAAAGAGACAGATCAACGTCGAGCTGACAGCTGGCGGTGGCGGCAGCAAGAGCGACGCCCGTAAAGAGAAGCTCAAGATCAAGAACGAGCGACTTGCAGAAGAAAGAGTAAGTTGGATCTGGCAGGACGCACAGGGGATCTGGTCATTTATCGTATTTTTCCGTTTGATAGACAAAGAAGCACGAGGAGATGAAGGGAAAGGTTGCTCCCGAGTCATCCTACAAAATAGACATTCCCCAATAAACCACTTTTTTAATGCATGGAATTACTATACGTTGGGTACAGAGAAATCGCTGTCTGCATGACATCAAATGCTGCTGCCTACAGCAGCCAAAAAAAAATTCAAATCCAGCTGTTTTTAAAAATGGTGTTTTCGCGTTGTTGTAGCAGAAAGAGCCACCTTTGGATGCCTGCAAGTGCATGAATTCCATTGGAAAACTCACGCTCCAGAACTATGTATATCTGTGGCTTCTTGGCTTTCGAACAGTTGTCTTTGTGTCTCTGTAGCATGCGATTTGATAGCACACTATGATTTTGAAAAAAACTTGCCTAAAAGGCGGGTCAAAATTCTAGTTTGGTACACATGATGATTCAAAACCTGCAAATACTGGACGTAAACGATACAAATATGGTATCAAAAGATTCCCCAAAGCTCAAGGAGCTATTTGATACAAGTCTTGTCAGCGTTCAATGTCGTTTGATACGCTTTTTGTCTGTTTTTCTCTTTTACCACATTCTGGCGCGCTTTGAGGAACCTGACTGACTGTAGCTGGCATGCTGTATGATGGTTTCTATGTATAGCCATCACTACAGATTCACCTCAGCCAAAAGCTGGCTTGAAAACTAACGGATGTCAGTGCCCTTATGTAATGACAACAGCACGGATAGGCTGGATACAGGCACAACTCACTCTTTTTCATGGAACAATCAACCTTAATTGATTGGACATGATAAGGCGCAGAGATCTTTTGCACAACTGTGCTTGAAACGATTAAAACGCCTGCAATAAGCGCTCGGTGCAAGCTTCATCAAAGCAGCATCATTGTCATGGCCCACAGGTGATACAGCAGACTTGCAATCTCGTCTTCACCACTCTTTCATCATACCGCAACTGACTAGCGGTTTAGTTCTGCTTGAATATCGCTAGCAAGAGCGACTAGACTGCATATAGAAAAAGAGTCGCATTTGTCATTTTGAAGCGGGCCACTTCGGTTCGTCCAGAGAACTGTGTGGAGGCGCACATTCGGTCATACAGCACTAATCCAATCAGATGAAATCAGATAAAATGATTGGGTTAGAGTCACAGCCGCCTGAAATAATCAGATTTAGGAGCCCCCAGTTATTAAATTTTTTATTTTCTTTCTTTCTCTCCTACTCTTAACAAACATTCATTTATCTAAAATCATGTTGCGTACTACTTTTTCTGCACTTAACAAATCTACTCGCCTTATCCAAAAGCCTCTTTCTCTCTCTGGCGCTCGCTTCTACCACGAAAAGGTAAAAAAAAAAAGCAAAAACAGCCGGCGTAGTTGGTAAAAGCAGTTGTTAAACATTTCTAAAACAGGTCATTGATCACTACGAACGTCCTCGCAACGTTGGATCATTCCCCAAGACAGACACCGATGTAGGCACTGGTCTTGTTGGCGCTCCTGCTTGTGGCGATGTGATGAAGCTGCAAATCAAGGTGGATGATGCCACTGGTAAAATTGTTGATGTCAAGTTCAAGACGTTTGGCTGTGGCTCTGCCATTGCCTCTAGCAGTTTCATGACGGAGCGTGTCCGTGGCATGACGCTGGAGCAAGCCGGCCAAATCAAGAATACTGAAATTGCCAAAGAACTGTGCTTACCTCCTGTCAAATTGCATTGTTCCAGTAAGTTGCTTTGTAGTTGAGGATGTGCGTCGAGATGATGACTAATACGGGGTTCTTTTTTCCTTGCTAGTGCTGGCCGAAGATGCCATCAAGTCTGCCATCAAGGATTACAAAAAGAAGCGCAGCGCTCAAGCATAATTCAGCAAAGAGGACGTTATTTTCTAGTTTGATGTGAATCCATATCAACATGACTTTTATTTATTACATCTCACCCGCGCACAGCAGCCTTCCTTTTCTTGACATTTCCTTAAAATCCATATTCCCTCTCTTTTTTAAAGAAAACAAAAGAAAAAGCCATCGAATACTCACTTCATAATTAACTTTTGTATATTGTAAATAAACTTCTTGAGAAACATTTGTGAACATGAATACAGACATGTCAAGTGTGGAGGGGGGGGGTCAACTGCTTTTTACACACACCAAGAGATGCGGTTGCTGAATATGACTAATGGCAGCACCCAAACATGGTTGCGGAAAAACGAAACGAACGCTCACACAAAAAGATAAGGTCGAGGTGAATGATTGGCGAGACCTTATTGACAGCCTTGTAGGAAATTCTTTAAAACCCAATGATCAGTTTTGTGATCCCCTTCTTTTCTTCTTTTCTTATCATCTTATTGTACTCGTTATGCCAACCACTGTTTCCTCAAGAAGCCCTGAGGCTCTTCTCTGTAAGTCGCTGCTAGGAAGCACACACGCCAATGCCTAATGCCTTGTATTTTAGCCTTCACCACAAACACAGCGACATCATTATTACCATGTTCATCTAAAAAGCTGCAGAAAAACAGCCCAGTCCACAAATCAAACGCAAAAAACCACCTCCCACCGCTGAACGAATTCATTGCAACCGTCTTCAAGCGATCCAAGCTGTCGCCTTGCGTCTGTCTTGTGTCGCTCATCTACCTACAGCGATTGAAAACGGGGCTGCCTAGCCATGCCCGTGGAGACATTGATACGCCTTATCGCCTCTTTCTGGCGGCCATCCTTACTGCATCGAAGTTCTTGTCCGAAACGGGCACCTGCCTTACTAGTCAAGCCATCGTCGTCATGACGGATCACGCCTACTCCCCCAAAGACGTAAACCTGATGGAACGCAGCTTTCTGGGCCTCATCAAGTACAATTTGTTTGTTAATGTGGAAGCAATCAAAGCGTATTTAGACATACATGGAAAGACATTGGAAATGGATCTAGTGGAAGAGGTTCTGGACCAACATTTGTAGTAATAGTAGTAACCTTAAATTTCAAAATCAACAAAAGCGTACAAACTATCACTCGCACTCACACACACGAACACAACAATGTGATTTCCAAGGAGACGAAATGGTGATCATCACGATTATACAATATACCCAATCCCTTTTTATCTCTTGTATATTTCCTTCTTATTATTATTCTGTACATAGACTATTCCTTAATTTATACACCTCTCTACATAATCTCTTGTCTTTTGGCTTGCCAAAGGAATTTTTGATTCACTCTATACTACATACATGGGCGGCCATGACTCCGCCTCTTTTCCCTTGTTTTCATTTTGTTTAATAAAGAACAAACAAACATATAAAACCAGACTCACATCAGATGATCGTGGTGGAAACGAGTGTTTCTCCTCATATGTCCATCATTACATGAAGCACATTTTTTTTAAAAAAAAAGTACAAGAAAATCGCAATAGGGATTCCAATGTTTCCGATAAACGCCGTAAAAGTATTATCCGCTTCTATTGTAAGTATATGAAAACCAGTGCAAATTGTATCTCAAGTTGCACCAGGCAGCAAGCAGCCGGATGCACCTTGATGGTGTAACGCTAAGGAATCCCCCACAATTCGCACCTATCAATTTCCAATAGGCACGATAAGTTATCTCTGCAGTGTATCCATTATATACATGTGGCTTACAGCAGAAATTATACCTAATTTACTACACATCAGAAATACAAATATTTATATTTTCTACAAAAAGGACATTCTTATCATGCTGATAAAGTGCATTGTATGACAGGGCCTCCTACAACGGAAGCAAAAGAATAGCCATGGCCTATAATTGATTCATGAAATATGGACATTTTGGATATACCATTACACCCGTTCACCATGTTTTGCAGTCTTGTAAAAGCACCATTTTTTTTAGCGTACCACAAAACCATTTAATTTGAGCTTGGTACAACAAAAATATAAAGGTTTGCCTGTTGAGATAGTTACAAAACGTATCCGGAAAAGGCCAATATTGACCGACCTCACAGTATTTCTAAATCGTCAAGAGCAAAGATGCCTACAATCCTCTTACTAAGGCGCAGCACACTTGATTTGCAAGAGTACATTTGATGGTTGTCAATCTTGCATTCCCGACCCAATAGGTCTATAATCGACAATTTTTCTCACGAAATGCAAAAAGGAAGGATTTACAAAAGTAGACATGATTTCCTCTTTTGCAGAATCTTACAAGTCCTGGCCTTTTGATTTTATATTGAGGAGAACATTACATTCATCAGCAGGTAGGATGAATGACATTTCATATCACCACATCCTGGTTCGGGTGCTACTGTAGCTCATACATCGGATGCAACCATTGTCGTGCATTGATTAGATGCAGCGAGATGTTTGTTCCTGTAGTTGAGAGATCCAAAGCCCCAATTTCAGTACCCCCATCATGTCAAAAAAAATGTGGCTATTTAGTCATTGAAATTCGCTTTTCGAAATGAATAGTACCTAGTGCCTGTTTCTTATTATTAAAAAAAAAACTTTTTTTCGGGTTTATCAAAAGAGGTTAACCACATGAATGTTAGTATTAGTAAACTCCATTACTCCGAGGTTATTAAGTAAGCGAGTTGATTACGATAGGTACGGACGGTATGGCAAAATCATTGGATCGATGTGATGTTCCTTTTTTGAAAATATAGGGTTGGTACCATCTATTGAGGGGGGAGGAGTATGATTTTATTTGTCAAATCGACGCAAGAGTAGACGATCAAAGAGCTTAGAATTCAATTCAAGACGATACAGCCCTTTGATATCATAAATTCCTGCCTCGAGACAGCCATCATCAACGACATTTTTCAAGCCGACTGGGTTTGAATATCAAAATGGATTTTGTATTCAATTTTATTTTACAAAATCTTTGTTACAGAATCGCTCGAGATATTGATAACTAATACAGTCTAGCAGAGTATATGTTTTGTATAGTGTTTTGAATTCTGCGTCGAATGGTACTACTCACAGTCTTGTAACTTGTGTACTTCAAGAGTTATCTTCAATAAAGTAAAATTACAGGTTTTGGGATAAAAGTGCCCAATTTTGTAAAATAAGCGCAAAATTTATTATAGCAGCTTATAGACCTTGTTTTCAGCTATTGATCAAGCTATTATATGCATTTGTAACTACATTTCTCATTGAGCAATTCAATTTTTTAGGCTAAAATTTGGGATTTCCAAATTCCAAGGACGACCAGATGCAAGGGAAAAATGGCGTCCAAATCAAGAATCCCTTCATCGTTGGTTTCTCCACGAAAAATAAACATTTTGACATGCTTTAAAATGGAATCGATAGAGGTCGTTGAGCGCTACAAGATGCATATGCATCATCCTATTTAATACGCGTTTTTCGCTTGCTATTTGGAAAACTATGAAAAACACAGCTAGAAAAAAAATCAGCGATACTCTAATATGTTATAAAGCATGATGAGACAAGTCGTTTCCACTATTTCAATTACCTGTAGCTTGATTTCTCGTTGAGATATGGCCGCTCAAAGTCTCCATTTTACAGTGTGGAAATCGAGCTCAGACTCATTCCAGCATTACGCTGGACACTCTCATCCGTCCATTCGCCAGGCAACAAGGCCTTTTGAAACCTTCATTGCCTTTGGGTGTGGTAACCGGACCGGACATGCAAAATATATAAAAAAAAAAAAGAGGTTGGAAAAGCTGCACCTAAAACTTTTCTCTTTCCTTGCTATACACCATGACCGAACTTGCAGAGGAAAATGCCCAACTTCGCCAGCGCATTGCAGAACTAGAAGGCAAGCAGCAGACACCAGTTGCTTATGCACCAGAGGACATGGCAGCTCCTTTTGAAAAGGTTGACAAATTAACAAATGAAGAGATCTTTCGTTTTGGACGTCAGTTAGTTACACCTGAATTTGGCTACGAATGTAAAGTATACTCTACACACCATGATCGATCCGACAGTGTGTACTCAAGAGACATTTGCTGTAGCTCAATTAAAGCTTCGTAATACTACGTTTCTGGTAGTGGGTGCTGGTGGCCTGGGATCACCTGCGACGCTTTATTTGGGGGCTGCAGGCGTGGGCCGTCTTGGTATTGTGGATCATGATACAGTGGACACCAACAACTTGCATCGTCAGGTGATTCACACCCAAGCGCGCAGAGGGGTGAACAAGGCAGTGTCTGCTGCCATGTCTATCAAAGCGTAAGCATGTGATGATGGGGGGGGGGCTGTACATGATGCTAACGTTACGTTGTAGCATTTATCCTGACGCCGATGTCATTCCTTATGCCTACACACTAGATCGCACCAATGCACTGGACTTGATCAAGCAGTACGACATCATCATTGATGCGACAGACAACATTGCCACCCGCTATCTGCTGAGCGATGCGGGTGTGCTGGCCGGGAAGCCGGTTGTCTCTGGAAGCGCGCTTCGAAACGATGGCCAACTGACCGTCTACAACTACCATGGCAGCCCGTGCTTTCGCTGTCTTCATCCTGTGCCACCGCCTGCTTCGACAGTGGGCAAATGCGTCGACAATGGTGTTTTGGGTGTTGGTAATGCGTATGTGCGCAAGTGGGACGACACTGTACTGACATGCTGTTTGTGTAGTGCCTGGCGTGATTGGCACGCTGGAGGCGCTGGAGGCCATCAAAGTCGCTCTAGGAACACCCTCGCTGGATCAGCCCAGCTTCTTGATCTTTAGCGGCTTGAGCAACCCCATGTTCCGCACCATGAAGCTTCGCAGCAAGAAGAAGGACTGTGCCATCTGCGGCGAGCACCCCACCATGACGGAGCTGATTGACTATGTGCAGTTCTGCCACGGCGCCGCCGACGACAAAACGGTGGACGAGACCATCCTGCAGGGCCACGAACGCATCAGTGTCCAGGCAAGTTGTTACACACACACAATGCGAGTATGCTGATCTAACTGGAAACCACCACAGCAATACCATGATATCATTCAGCAAAAGCAGGCGCATTTGCTCATCGATGTGCGACCCAGGATCCAATTTGGCATCTGCCGTCTGCCCAACAGCGTGAACATCCCGATCGATGAGCTGGACAAGCACCTGGCTCAGATCCAGCAGCAGCAGCAGGACAGGGACGGTACGTAGAAAAGCAGCTGGTTTTTATTAAGTACTAAGGAACATGTGGAATGATAGTGTATGTCATTTGCAGATTGGGCAACGACTCTCAGATTGCAGTGCGAATGATGCAAGAGGCAGGCATGGACAAGACAAGGGACATCAGAGGCGGGCTGCTGAGCTGGTCCAAGTCGGTCGACGCCAGCTTCCCCATCTACTAGTCTCGCTTTCCCCCGCACATGCCGCCGAATGCGTCCCAGCCCAGGAGCACAACGTAGATGACAAACGAAATAAAGCCAAAGAAAATAGACGTATTGTAGAAATTGCACCAGCCGCTGTGCTGGCCTGGCGGGCACGTGTACTTTGCAATCTCGACAATGATGCCAATGCCCCACAGCAGCGCCATGAGCAGATCGCACAGGATCATAATCACCCGCTTCATCTTTTCGGTCTTGCCGAACCGTCTGAAAAAGTAAAAGATGATGTGGTAGCCAGAGTAGATGATGGACATGATGGCCTGATGTAAATCATCAGTGTGTGGGCTCATTGTGGCGATGATGATAATGACGACTTACCACGGCA
This sequence comes from Mucor sp. M7501, assembly GCA_037040325.1. Classification (NCBI taxonomy): domain Eukaryota; kingdom Fungi; phylum Mucoromycota; class Mucoromycetes; order Mucorales; family Mucoraceae; genus Mucor; species Mucor sp. M7501. Next base: position 19,832 of record JAXQGS010000026.1, on the reverse strand, counting down.
AAAAGGAAATAGAAACAGGCGCTTGAATCAAAGGGAACTTGCTCACCAGAAAACTAGAGCGCAAGCATCAGCATCTTGTCTTTTACACAACCACAACCACACTTACGGGAGAGGCGCCCGCTGCAAAGCCAAGATGGCCCACAGCCGAGATAAACAGAACCACACGCAGCAGCAGCCTGATTTTGGAAGGCAAATCCGCACGATTCACTGTGGCAGGCGAGTCGTCCACTGTCATTGGCGTCTCGATTTTGGTTGTGGCAGCAGCATTGGGTTGAGGTGAGTAGGCAGTGGCTGGTGTGGATGGGTTGCCATACGCAGTGCCCGTGTACTGGTAGGCGTTGGCGGGCTGCTGGGGCGAGTGTCTGCCAAACTCTTGCTCGTCCAATGTCTTGTTGGATTCTTGCCAAGCATTTACCACGGGCGTATGACTAGCATAGTCTGAGGGGGAGGGCATTCTCTGGGTGCCATAGGGCGAGCTGGCGGTGTTGTTGTTGGCAGGCTTTCTGGGCGGCAGTGCGGGCGAGGCGCTGCTGATGTTGGTGGATTCGTAGGCGTTTCCGTAGACGGGCCCGTTGTTGGCGCTGGTGGACCACGGGTTCTGGCTGGACGCTGGTTCTTCAAAGGGATTGCTCATAAGTGGTGATGATGATGATGGAGGAAAAGAAGAAGAAGAAGAAGGAAAAATCTGTCTGATACAAACCTAATTTTATACGCTTCTGCTCTTATGGATAGCATCCGTGTAACAATCAAATGTACTTTGTACGTCATGTTTGAGCGACCGACCTGCATCATTCACTCTTGTTATATAAAGAGACGAATTTCGGCTGTACTCTTTTTCCCTTTTTCTCTCTTCTTCATCATTTCTACCATGGTAGTTAACGCTTTTACACTGCAACGCAAGTACCCCCAGTTCCAGGTCAACGACATCAATGCTCTCATTGACCAATTCAGGCAAGTAGCAGCTGCTCGTATCAGCGTGGGGCAAGATGGCTAACGTCCCAGCACAGCGAGATTGACTTGGACCAGGATGGCTATCTCGACCAAAAGGAAATCCAAAAAGCCTGCAAGGAGACGGGCTACAGCGACAACTACGACGAAATCCGCGCCACGCTCAAGGATGTGAGCACCAATGCCTCTGGTAAGATTGACGTCGAAGAGTTTATCGAGGTAAATATACATGCAAAAGAGAGAGAGAGAGAGAGGGAGTCTGTGGGTGTGGATGCCTTGGCTTGCTGCGCTTGGTGCTTGGCTTCCCGAGAAACTGTACTCTGTACATCTGAACCTGGGAAACGCGAAATGAAGCAAAGCAAAGCAAAGCAAAGCAGGACGCTATCGGCTGTTTAATCTCAGTGTTGAACAATGACGCTATGTTGTTATCTGTGCCAAGGTTTATACACACACACACACACACTCTTGTTTCCCCGGGTAACATATGTACTAAGCATGCTTGGCAATAGCTCGCAGCCAAGCTCAAGGACGGCCGCAATCGAGGCGCTTTCGATGTCCACCAAAACAAGATCAAGGTGCACGGTACCAACACCAACGTGACGCACACCATCAACGAGGACGAGCGCACTGAATTCACCCGACACATCAACGGCGTGCTCGCTGGAGACGCCCACATTGGCAGCCGCCTGCCCATCCCCACCAACACGATGCAGCTGTTTGACGAGTGCAAGGACGGCCTTATCCTGTGTAAGCTGATCAACGACGCTGTGCCTGACACCATTGATGAGCGTGTGCTGAATGCCGGGAAAAAGATCAACAACTTCCAGATGGTCGAAAACAACAACATTGTCATCAACTCTGCCAAGGCCATTGGCTGCTCGGTCGTCAACGTGGGCTCCACCGACCTGATGGAGGGCCGCGAGCATCTGATCCTGGGCCTGATTTGGCAAATCATCAAGCGCGGCCTGCTGAGCAAGATTGACATCAAGCAGCATCCCGAACTGTACCGTCTGCTGGAAGACGGCGAGACGCTGGAGGACCTTCTCAAGCTGCCCCCCGACCAGATCCTGCTGAGATGGTTCAACTACCACCTGAAGGCCGCCGGCTGGGAGAGACGTGTCAAGAACTTTTCCAAGGACGTCAGTGATGGCGAAAACTACACGGTCCTGCTGAACCAGCTCAAGCCCGAGTCCTGCTCGCGCGCCCCCTTGCAAGAGCGCGATTTGATCCGCAGAGCTGAAATGGTCCTGGACAATGCCGAAAAGATCAACTGCCGCAAGTACCTGACGCCTACTGCGCTGGTGGCCGGCAACCCCAAGCTGAACCTGGCCTTTGTCGCCCACCTGTTCAACACGCATCCTGGACTGGAGCCCTTGTCTGAGGAGGAGGCCCCCGAGATTGAAGACTTTGACGCGGAGGGCGAGCGCGAGGCAAGAATGTTTACCCTGTGGCTAAACAGCTTGAATGTGGATCCCGGCGTATACAACCTGTTTGAAGACTTGCAAGACGGTCTGGTCCTGCTGCAGGCCTTTGACAAGGTGGTTCCTGGCAGCGTCAACTGGCGCATGGTGGGCAAGAAGCAGCCCCTGTCTCGTTTCAAGCAGATTGAAAACTGCAACTATGCGGTTGCTCTGGGCCAAGAGCTTCGCTTCTCGCTTGTCGGCATCCAGGGCGCTGATATTGTGGATGGACAACGCACACTGACGCTGGGCCTCACATGGCAGCTGATGCGCGAAAACATTGTGCACACGCTGCAATCACTGACAAAGGGCGGCCGCAGTGTCACGGATCAAGATTTGGTTCGCTGGGCCAACGAAACCGCTCAGCGCGGCGGCAAGCAATCCAAGATGAACTCGTTCAAGGACAGCGGCCTCAGCACCGGTATCTTCTTTTTGGACGTGTTGAACGGCATCAAGCCCGGCTACGTCGACTACAGCCTGGTGACAAGCGGCAGAACCGAGGAAGACGCATTCAACAATGCCAAGCTCGCCATCTCCATTGCTCGTAAATTGGGCGCCACCATCTTTTTGGTGCCAGAGGATATCGTCGAAGTGAGAGCCAAGATGAACTTGACCTTCATTGGTAGTTTGATGCAAGTCGACAGAGAGATCAACCACTCGTAAATCCGCTACTCTTTTAATACTGTATGAATAAAAACCCTAATCACTCTTTTCTACTGTCTGCTTCATCCACATCCTTTTTGGCAGTAGTCGTGTTTCCATCCATAAAAAAGGGGGGGCTTTTTATTTGATATAGTACAAAGGGGGGTGGTGTGTTGTTTCTGGATCTAGATTTCGTGCTCTGCCAACAACATGTTGGGGATACCATCTCTGATCTTGTAGACGTGAGCACAGTTGGGACACACCATTTGACCTTGTTGCACATGAGTCTAGTAAATCACTGTCATTTAGTACTGAAAACCTGCCAAACTGTCTCTACATTGAGAGTTACCTCCAACAAGACATTGTGCACCAACTTGAGGAATTCCTCATCTTCTTGTGCGTTTTCGGGCATTTGAGCAGGGAGGGTATTGATGCCAAGCTACCATTGAGTCAGATTGCTGTTGCCATGGCAACCCATAAGAAGCACTCGACTTACCTGAACAGCAGTGTTGTATAAGGCATCCCACTCAATCTTGTTCAACATGTTGGCCAAAAACTCGGGATTGAAATCAGCTTCAATCAATTCGACTTGGACCTCTTCAAAGCGAAGAGGAAAGTTGTTGTTGTTGCAGTTCTTGACGTGGCATTGCAACATGTTGTGTGTGATGAGTCTCATAGTGGATAGAATAGGTTTGCTGTAAGAGGAAAGAGAGAGCAAAATACGAGAGCCGGAAAAAAACCAGAGAGAAAACCGGTGGCAGCACCACAAGCCACCCTCGCCGCTGCGACAACAACGTCCTACAAAATGTGGATGCAAATTGCGAGAGCAGCGTCAGACCAATGATGTGCATCAATCTGCATCCATTATAACGCATGCCATTCAGCTATCTACTACCATTCCTTTCTGACAAGTTGTTTATCGAAATCTCCTTGTAAATCCTCCAATGGCCTCGCCTCCCAAAGATCAGCACTACTCCAACCAAGAACAGCCAAGGTAGGCTCATTTTAGTGTTTATCGCTGGTTTTTAATACCTCTCTTGCAGAAAGCGATCCAAAGTGTCCAGACGAGAATTAGACACACTCAACGACAATAACAGCAGCAGAGGTACACAAAGTCTCGATGGATAATATTCCGCCATCATCCTAAATCACTCACACATTTAGCAGCTCATCGCGACCTTCCCAAATGTCCTGTCTGTGAATACCGTATCGATCCCAAGTACTGGGCAGAGCACTACCAGTACGAGCTGAACAGGCTGTCCGAGCCCTCTTCAGAAGCTTATGCAAATCCAATCAACAAAAAGTGAGTAGCAGCAGCAGCAGCAGCAGCAGATGTGTTGCAGATGAGACTAAATAGCATCCTCATTGTAGCCATGGGAAGCGAGGCGCCGCAGTAGCTGCTAGACGGCAGCTGGAGGGCAGCAGCAAAGGCAAAAAGAAGGTGTCTGTGCACCAAGAGGCTTTGGAAAAGATACAAAAGAATCGACACAAGCGAAAAGACCGTTTAAAGCAGATTATCGACTCTAATTCATACGACACAGCAACATCATCATCACCATCCACAGCAGACGATTCACACCATGTAGCCCTCATGCTGCAACAAGAAGAAAACGACGCTGATGTACAAACATGCTTCATTTGCCAGCAGCGGCTGTTTGGTGATTTGGAAGACATCAATCGCCACATTGACCACTGCCTGTCAAACCCTGCACCGACTGCCATGGAAGAAAGCGATCATCCTATTGAAGAAGAAGAAGAAGACGACGACCAAGAAGAGGAAGAGGAAGAAGCCTATGTGGATGAGGATGAGGAAGACAACCATGTAAATACAAACACATCCACGCCACAAGCATCCTGGGAAGAGTACGAATGGGCTGGCCAAGTGCGAGTCAGAGCAAGCGCCATGATGGAGGGCGGCTACGGAGGCGCTGGTTTTGCCACTGCCAGCAAAGTGGAAGTAGACGAGGACGATGAAGACCTGGATGTCGAGGATGATGATGCTGCTCAGTTTGGCGAAACCCAGTATACCGAAAGAGACATTGTTGTCAATATGGACGACAATAACGAGAATGACTCTGCGCTACGAGAGATGGTGTCGGGCGGTTCGGTGAGGACGCCTACATCCGAGGGGTAAGTGTGCATCTGTGCTCTGGAAAGCATGTAGTTTAACCCACCTCGGCAGTGATCAGCAACGACAGGAATTTGAAGCGACTGTATCCGTCTCTGGCTGGGATCAGCATTTAAAGAAAGAAAGCCACTATACCACACCATCATCATCATCATCATCCAAAAACCAATCATCGCTGGTCATTGACTCACTCAAAGCACGCATACACGAATTGGAAAGCGCCTCCAAGTCATCCAACTGTCTCATCTGCCTGGAAAACTACAAGACACCACTGACATCGATTGTGTGCTGGCATGTGCATTGTGAGCAGTGCTGGCTGCATACGCTGGGAACAAAGAAATTGTGTCCTCAGTGCCAAAAGATCACCACGCCTGCTGATCTGCGACGAATCTATCTATAATTACTCTATTTAATCACTAATAATAAACGACAATTGGAAATGAAATCCATCTTTTTCTCCTTTTGTCTCTTCCAACAACACATCGAAAGGTCTATATTTGTGAAATGAGAACGGTGGTCTACTTGTGCTGTGTCCTTGAACATTTGCCGTCATTTGGGAAATAACAAGATACCCTCAGACTAGCTATGCATTGAAAAGATAAGAAAGTCGAATTATTGTAATGGCAGTAATGAGAAAAATATTTGACGATACCTGCAATGTCCAACTTACTCTAATAGATCCTTGTCATTTATATTTCTGTATAGCCATCACTTAAAGTGTGAATCCCTCTGCAACACATTGTTTGTGGAAGATGAAGGTTGTTCCTGTACATTGATTCGCTTTGCACCAATTGACGGACTGCATGAGCTGCTCTCTGATCTAGCAGACGCAAGTAGTTTACATATAAAAGTCATTTGGGTAGGCTAACTTCTATCATGAATTACAACAGGGTCCTGCTGGAGCTCCCACTGACTTGGCTGCATCTCAGTACATTTCGGATGTTTTGGGCACATTTCAAGGCACTGAAATTATAGTAAGTGAGAAATACCAAGCAATGTATCACGTTTCGCTAACATTGGTACCTCTTTATAGCCAACACCTATTTGAAGAAGCCAAGAGGCCACTTACGATTACTATTTGCACCATTTTACTATTTGTACCATCAATTATTACTAGTTGCACTATCGTTAGTAGGATTCAGTCCACAATAAATAGTTTCAATTTGAAAAGATGGGTTGGTGTGCATTAGGTAGGAGCACTGGGCAGGAATTAGACGTCTACAGTGTCTTCTGTCGTTCATAAAGGTTGCCAGCAGGACAAAACACAGCCTGGCTGGGGTTGAATTTTAGAGCTGCCACTGGTTCTCTGGATCAGGATCTGGACATCCGAAAACCTTTTAGGGGCAATTACACAAAATGTTATTACTTGAACAACAAGTATTTCTCTACTCTTTTACATGTAGAATTGAACGAGGAATCCAATGGTGTTAATTTGAAAGTGATCCCTTTAGTCTGTGAAGAGTAACTGTTGAAAAATGTAAAACACGTTTTCTGGGGAAACGTCTACAAACACTATAGTACATTGATCCGAAGACACTTTTATATGCTCCAGTGCGTTTCTACGATTGTTTTGAGCATAGAAACACCTTAGTAGAAAACTTCATTTTTGAGGTGAAAACGTCCATCATTCAAAATCATCAATTTTTCCCTTGCTACCATAAGGCAAAATTTGCCAAAAATCGATGATCAACTCGACCCCCAAAAAATCCATGAAAAGTGTTCCATAACCTAATGTCAGGTCGTAGAACACGATGGCACCTGTTTTGAGGCTGCACTCTCGCTTCGTTGGCGAGATACAAGCGATTTAAGGTCTTGATTTTACAGTGATGGATTTATTTGAGGGCTGCTCACTGAACATTGTGCTTGTTAACATCTGATCTGATGGTCTGTAGTTTATCATCTAGCAAAACAGTGCATTATGCGCACAGGAGGGTATCGAGTTTGACATTGCTTCAATCTTGGATGTGTAGTGCAAGGGGTCAGGCTATACTTGCCCTTTTGAGACACATGCCATCAGAGGTAAGAGATTTGCTGATCAGAAGAAACGATGCAAAGTGAAGGTCGACTTTTGTTCACTGTAGTTTGGTGATGGATCTGACAGCTCGTTGCGTAATAAATCATTTGGCTTGTTCAAAGCCAATAATGCATCAAAGCGCATTGTGTCAACGGCTGGCTATTTGATATCGATTGACCTTTTCAGCATCATCGTTATCCAATGCTATATCTCCTTGCAAAGAAACAACGACACTCTCGGTCTCTCTTTGCCCTGCTACAACTTGAGCATAGGTCCTGCAGTGTGGGTCGTCAATATCAAGCACACTATATACTGTAGAGTTGCACATTCTAATTGATTGCCTGGTTACCGAGACGCCCCCAGAGCGGCTGGCTCATTTAGCAAGCCCTGCTGCTGCCTGTGTGATGTAATATAGCAACAAAAGGCCACATCTCATCTTGAATGCTTCCTTGTGCAACTCCATGTGGCATATGAAAATGCGGGGTAATATCATGGATCATGAATTTGTTCACATGAGACGCAACCCTCTGTGCCAATTCCATGATTACAATAAGCATGTGAAAATGATCCATCAAGCCAATGTGACACACAGTCAGAAATGATACATGTCTATATAAACAAACAAAAAACACATTTGCCTCTTTTTTTTTTTTCACTACTAGCACTTTTTCTTCTTGTTAATCTATACACATCATGTCCACAGCCAACAAACGAGCCAACGCTATTCAGCAGCACTTGTCCCCTCAACAAAAGCATGCTCAGGCGGTAGAGTAAGTTGCATCTAGCTCTGCTTGTATTCATATATAATATCACAGTGACTAACGCCGTCTACCACCGACCACTGCAGCCCAGTGGCCAGCATGAATGAAGAGCGCGCAAAGGCTGCCTTCACCATCCGCGAGCTGACCTATCTTTTGGATGGTGGCGAAAAGTCGACTTTGGTAAGTTGAATCAAAACACACCACAGGCCCATGGACGCTAAACAGCACGACCAGCTCAAGGAACGCTTTATGCAAGATTTCGAGAGAGACCCTCTATTCAAAATGGACGATATCCATGACATTTCCAAGGAGCAGCTGCGTGAAAGAACCATGGAAAAGGTAGCTATTATTGTGTGATTCTCTAAAGACCAGGCCGCTCAACGTGCCTCTCTCTAGTTTCGTAGTTTGGTGCATCACTTGTCAAACGAAAGCCTGGATGTCTTTAAAAAGAGAATGGAGATTGTCAGCCTGATTGATCCTGGATTCTGGACTCGATTTGGCGTTCACTGTAAGTCTGGGCTGGTGATGGTGGGGCCATGATAGAGCACTCATTTCTGTGTCTGATAGATGGCCTGTTTGTGGGTGCCTTGCAGAGCAATGCGACGTCGGGCCAGTTGGGCTACTGGTTCCAGAAGGGCGCTCTATCGCTGTCTGGGATGGTTGGATGCTTTGCCATGACAGAGCTGGGCCACGGATCCAATGTGCCGGGATTAGAGACCACAGCCACCTTTGACGAGGCTGCAGATCAGTTCATTATCCACACGCCTACTGTCACTGCTACCAAGTGGTGGATTGGCGGTGCTGCCCACAGCGCCACGCACTCGGCCGTCTTTGCTCAGCTGATTGTCAAGGGCAAAAACTACGGCACCAAGTGCTTTATCGTCCCCCTCAGAGACCCCAAGACATACAACACACTCCCTGGCATCAACATTGGCGATCTGGGCAAGAAGATGGGCCGCGATGGCATCGACAATGGCTATATCCAGTTCACGAATGTGCGCATCCCCCGCGGCTACATGCTGATGAAGCACGCTCAAGTGTCTCGCTCCGGCCAGGTCAAGGAGCCCAAGTTGCAGCAGCTCACTTATGGCGCCCTCCTGCAGGGCCGCGTTGCCATGGTAGTGGACAGCGGCAACGTCTCCAAGAAGGCGCTCACGATTGCCATCCGCTATGCTGCTGTCCGTCGCCAGTTCTCCAGCTCCAAGTCAGACATTGAGACCAAGCTGCTGGACTACCCTATCCACCAGAGACGCCTGATGCCTCTGATGGCACAGACCTTTGCCATGCTCTTTACCGGCAACGAGATGACCGCCATGTACAACAAGATGATGGGCCGCCTGGAGAACGCAAAGGCTGGCGATGCTGATCTGGCCGAGGTCCTGGAGATGCTGAAAGAGACCCACTCCACCAGCGCTGGCCTCAAGGCATTCTGTACCTGGAACTGTCTGAGCACCATCGAAGCCTGTCGCCAGGCCTGCGGTGGCCATGGCTACTCTGCCTACACGGGCCTGGCTGGCATGTACCAGGATTTCGCTGTGCAGTGTACCTGGGAAGGCGACAACACCATCTTGACTCTGCAGCTGGGCCGCTACTTGATCAGCAGCTACCGCGAAGCGCTCTCTGGCAAGAAGCTCTCTCCTGGCGTTGGCTATCTGAACAACCTGGACAAGCTGATTGGCAAGCGCTGTGGTGTTTCTGACAATGCGTCCCTGGTGGATCCTGCCGTCATCATCGAAGGCTGGCAAGTGGTGTGTGCTCATGTGGTCCGCAATGCTGCCCTCGAGTTCCAAGACTGCATTGACCGCGGCCTGGAGACAGACGACGCCTACGAGCAATGCTCGCAGTCCAGACTGTATGCTGCCAAACTGCACTCTTACGGCTACCTGTTTAACCGATTTGTGGATGGCGTCTCCAAGGTGGAGGGCAGCCTCAAGTCTGTCCTGATGGACGTGTGTCTGCTGTACGGCTTTTATACTGTGGAGGAAAATGCCGGCGCATTCCTGCAGTACGAGTACTTTTCGCCCAAGCAAATGGAGTACATTCGACTCAAGACAAACGAGCTTTGCGCCGCCGTCAGAGACCAAGCCATTCCGCTGGTGGATGCCTTCAATTTGAGCGACTACATGGTCAACAGCCCATTGGGCCGTGCTGACGGCAATGTGTATGTGCACTACTTTGACCAGGTGAAGCGCTCCAATCCCCAGGGCCCTCATCCTTATTTCGACCGCTTGATCAAGCCCTTGATTGAGCGTTCGTTGGAAAATGACGACATGGAAGGCGAAGAAGCTGGCTTGGAGAGCGAGGATGAAGACGAAGAGTAGTACATTTTAGAATATAGAGCTATCGTATAATAATAAACAGGAAGCACCATCAAATACCAAATGCTCGGGTGCTGCTAGGGGTTTACTTCCGATGCTTTTGGCTGTGTGTATTTAAATGGGCACAGAAAAAAAAAAAAAAAAAAGTTTTTCTTTCTTCTTCTTCTTCTTCTTTTAACTATCCATCATGGCAGAAGCAACCAAGTAAGTAGCACACTCAAGGCAGCACACGCAGATGGCTCACACAGGCATTAGAAAAAGAAAGTGGGATCAAGACGACCATGGCGATGCCAGCCCTTCCTCCAAAATCACAAAGGTGGAGGCTGATCCTAGCAAGGCAGTGAGTAAGTACATGCAGCTGTAAGTCAGTAGTGTCTTGCCCTTCTTACCAAATGCACAACAGGCGAGGCAGCAGCTAGAATCAACGCCATGCTGGCTCAAAAGGGCATTCCTCTGCATGAAGACGGAGAAGCAGGTGCTGAACAAGCAGGCGAGTTCGTCAAGGATATTCCCATCAACGACCTCAAGAATCGATACATGCTGACACGAGGCGCTACTCAGCAACAAATCCAGCAGGAAACAGGAGCAGGTAGCGTTGTCCTTGTTGTGCGTCATCGAGTGAGACTAACAGGCGCCGTCGTAGATGTCATTACGCGTGGAAAGTACTATCCAGATGTCCAGTTGGCGTCCGACAGAGAGCCTCCTCTTTACCTACACATCACCGCACCCGACAAGAAATCGCTGGACAAGGCGGTAGCAAAGATCGAAGAGCTGATTGAAACGGCTCAGGTGCCTGTGCCTGGCAGCGGCTATCCACCCAGAGAAGAGAGACCCGAGATAAAGAGACCCGAGAGAAAGTTCTACGAAAAGAGATTGCCCGTCCAGGTCACTGGAACGCCCCACTTTAACCTTCGCGCAAAGATTGTCGGCCCCAACGGCGCGTTTGTCAAGCACATTCAGCAAGAGACGGGCTGCAGAGTGCAGCTCAAGGGCAAGGGATCTGGCTTCTACGAGACCAGCACTGGCGTGGAGTCTGAAGAGCCATTGCATATTCATGTCTCGTACGTATATCATGAGCAGTGGGATAAAATGCATTGGTATTAACGTGTTGCTGTAGATCTGCACGAGAAGAGTCGCTGGAAGCAGGCGTCAAGTTGACGCAAGACTTGCTGGACACGGTCAAGGCAGAGGCAGAGAGAGGGCCACCAAGCCATTATGGCTACCATCGAGGCGGCGGATACAATTCGGGTCGCGGCGGATATAACAATGGAGTAAGTATCTCTAAACATATCAGCGTTGTGTCATTGCAATGAATGGGAGAGACAAAAAAGCAGAAACAGCGAAAAAATAAGGGATACTAACTATTGAAACACTCTCATCTTTTGTCTTATTAACGTTTCAAGCAGTACAATAGCCATTACGGTAGCTACAACCAGCCAGCACCAGCCGCTTCAGCAGCATCTGATCCAGCAGCAGCAGCAGCAGGCTATGACTACGAAGCCTATAACAATTACTACAATAGCTACTATAGCCAACAACCAGGAGCATATCAACAGTACGATGCCAATGCCTACTATAGCTACTATGGCTATCCTCCTCCTGCTGCTGCTGCTACTGCTACTGCTGCTGCTACTGCCCCACCAGTGGACGCCTCGCCTCCTCCACCTCCTCCACCGCCTTCCTCTACGAGCGATGCTTTGCCCCCACCACCACCACCACCACCACCTTCTAGCTCATCCCCAGCACAACCATCATCACCACCACCACCTCCTCCACCTCATCCTCCCGCATCTGACGCATCATTACCACCCCCACCCCCACCCCCACCTTCTTCTGGATCATCCCCTTGAGAGAGAAATTAGATTTCATGGCAATAATAATAAAAAATGGCTAAATGTTATATATGATGGATTGAAACGCAGAAGTGTGCGAAAAAAAGTATGTCATTACGCTGACTAATTTAAAAATAGAGCATAAAAGAATGGTGCTCACAGCGTCTTGTTTCTTTTTTTCTTTTTCATCTGCTATTAGTAGAAAACAATCATGGTATCCGTCATTTTGTCAGAAAACGCTACAACTGAAACCAAGTTCAAGTATGGCTTTGAATTGAAGGAACAGGCTTCCCCTGAGCCAGCTTCCAATCAAGCGCTGGTAAAGATCCAGGCTGCTGCTTTAAACCACAGGTTGGCATAAACGAGTTTCAACGACATGAATGGCCAGCGACTAATGATGCTATCTATACTGCAGAGATGTGTGGATTCTCAAGGGCATGTATCCTGGCATCAAGATGGGCTCTGTCATTGGGTCAGATGCTGTTGCATACATTACCAAGAATGGCACAAATGAACTGCCTGTCGGTCAGCGCGTCTTGTTGAACCCTGGATGTGGATGGATTTCGGATGAACGAGGACCAGAACATGTATTTGGTATTCTGGGCTTGCTGCCATTTGCTGGTACACTGACAGAAGAGTCTATTGCGATGGATCAGGAGGAATTGATCGCATGTCCTCAACATCTTTCTACTGCTGAAGCTGCTGCATTGCCATTGGCTGGTTTGACGGCATACAGGTACGATCAACATGCGCTAAAAAATGCAGTGGTATTCATCAGACAGTAGAGCTGTATTCACAAAAGCATTGGTCAAGAAGGATGAGCACGTCTTGGTTACTGGTATTGGCGGTGGTGTCGCACTAGCTGCTCTCCAGTTTGCAGTGGCCGTGGGTGCTCATGTCTATGTCACATCCTCCAGCCCTGAAAAGATCAAGAGGGCCATGGAATTGGGTGCCAAGGGTGGTGTCAACTACAAGGACGACAGTTGCATTGCTGATTTGAAAAAGCTGCTGGGCAACAACCAACTGTCTGCTGTCATTGATGGTGCTGGTGGACCTTTGTATAACAGCTATCCCAAGTTGATGAGAACAGGCGGCATCATTGCCAACTATGGTCAAACAGCCAGCGTCAAGGGCGTAGGCTTCTCAATGGCACATGTCCTAAAGAACATTGATGTCAGAGGATCTACCATGGGCTCTCGCAAGGAATTCAGAGACATGGTCAAGTTTGTCGATCATTACAAGATCAAGCCAGTGGTGTCTCGTGTGTGGAGTGGATTGAACAGCAAATCCATCGACCAAGCCATTGCCATGATGAGCAACGGTGATCAATTTGGCAAATTAGTCATTGAAATGAACGGTGCGAGCACAGGCAGCCCCAAATTGTAGTTTTATAAATTCAAATAAACCCTTTTTGAGGAGGAAATTTGCTGCAAAATGTTAGGTTCAAAAGCATAAATAGGGAAATTTGACTTTATTGATCAAGTACTCTGGATCATCAATAGCATGTATGTCTGTATGCATGGTAATTGCAGAAGCATTGGGTAGCAGAAACATCAAATTTGATAAAAGCGGATGTGAAGGATTTAATGCGTATTACATTGGGGTTTTACTATTTGCACCATTTTCACAATGACCTATTTCAAATTGTCGAGTTTATTTAAACTAAAGCGTTATTTAATGAATGCAGGGCAAGTTCGCCTACATTACTGTAGAAAGATAGTGAGGCTCAGTCTATCAGTGGATCATATAAGAAATGGTGAGTGTCATTTTACGTCACGAGTTGCTGATTTATCAACATTTCCGCATTATAAAAGTTTGGTCTTTTCTTTTCTTTTCTTTTTTTCTCAAAATTGTATTATACACCATCATAAAGGTATGTATAAAAGTGTTTTCACATACTCATGGCCTCAAGTGTAGCAAACTGACGATTGTATTTCTAGGATGGTGCTAATAGTAATATTCTTCTGAATCAAAAAGCGAGCATACATCTTGATGCTATTGGGTACGCCATCTTGTTGTGATACCCAATGCAAAGAAATGGTAGGCAGCAAAACAAAAGCATCTTTACCCAAATGGGATACTACTGACAATACTTTAGCTAATACAGAGCTAGAGAAGCTTGCAAAAAGACCAAGTTGAATGACAACTCAATCATAATACAGAGATCACTTGCAACTAAAGACAGCACCCAAATACTCCTTGCCAGATGAACTGAAGGAATAGACCAAAGCATTTGCAGCGGCAGTAAGTATGTGCACTTGTATTGCATTGTAGCGGGTGATTTATATTTTGATGTAGGAGAGCGATGCTGAAGCTAAACGTGTGACCAACACCATGACGCTGGAGGTTATTCAGGGGGAAGATGTTTTTGATTAATGGCGTGAAGCGTCAGTGCACATCCTCCCAGATAAATCCGACAAAAAACTGCTGTACCAAGGTTTATGCAATTCTTATGGAACACAAAGGTAATGGGCATTTACAATAGCATGCGTATTAGCTATTAAACTCTAAGCGAATAGTGCCTTATCGAGGAATCAATAAGCAACATCATCGAATTGAAGCAACAGCACGACACGAGTAGCATCGAGCAGACGTTCTCTAAAGACAAACAAGAATCATTGAGCGACATTGTTAACCCAATCTTACTGAAGTTGTCAAAAGAAGAGGACCATCATGGCATGTCCAAATTGGGCCCAAGTTACTCACCAGTGCATCCATGAGCACTTGCAACTCATCATCTCGCGAGGATCTCGATATTGCTGGATACAAGATGAACTGTCTGCGCCATCTGGAACCACAACGACAAGTGTTTCTAGAGCTCTTTCTCATTGCATTCTATTGAAGCATGGATGCTACTCGGATACAATGATGGATTATTTCGGCATGGAGAAGTTGGAGAGATTACACGAATCGCTCAAGGCTCGCTACTTTAAAGAAATCTCGCATGAATGGAGCAGCCAATTAATGCAAAAGTTGGACAGCATTTTGAGAAACTTGTCAACCACAAACAAGGAGACCATTTATTCGCAAGTAGAAGACTGCAAGCAGCTGGCAGAGACACATTTCGACAAACAACTAGTGAAGGTGGTGCTGGAGCTGCTCGAATTTCTGCCCAAATACCGATTTCCAGATATCAACGAGGAAAATTTGCGTGTCAAGTACTTTGAGCCAGCAATGAAGTACTTTCTAAACAACAGGAAGCTTGGAATCGTCTTGTCTTATCCAAAAGCATCACCAGACGAAAGGAAGCTGTGCACAGATGCTATCAAGAGACCTGATGCCATCACCTCTTTTTACCAGCAAGTGAAGATCTGACACAGTGGCACCTTTTTCGAAACCAAGAATGAATCGTACAAGAACAGAAAACGCATTCTAATGACGGATTTGCACAAGTTGGTTCACTATGGAAAAGACGCTCTGGATGCGGGTGTGAAGACGCCAATTCTTGGTCAAGTTATTGGATTTGATATCACTTTTTATCTGATGAAACTAGAGGCAAGAGGGGTATACATGATGTTCGAGGTTTGTCACATAAAGCTACCATCAACCATTCTCAAGATCAGTAGATATTTGAGAGAAATGGACAAGATGCAAAAGCTGGTGAACATTCTCAACGCAAGCAAGGAAAAGGAACCCGTGGAAAAAGTGAACATGAAGAAAATGGACTCGTACGGCACACCAAATGTGGAGCGAAACTGACATACAAGAATGGAACCGATTGCAGTAAAAGAGGGGTTGAAAAAAGCAGATAAGGAATACTGTTAAGATTCTTCTTTATTTGAAAATAGGATAATGTGCAATAAAATGTATATTCTACGTCTCTATTTATACTATTTGGTTTACATCTCTTGTCTGACAGCAGTTTAGTAGGTGTCAGTGATTCTATATTATTGTTGGGTAATTTGGCTGTTGACCTGATGGATCAAGCACGGCCTTTTAATCCATTTAAAAGGTTCATTTTAGATTTGACAGCGCATTGCAATACCCTTGGTATTTAGTTTAGTATTTGCCATCTCTTGGTTTAGGTGTTTTACCCTTGTTATTGTCATACAATTACTATTATTAACTACGTTTATCTTTTGATAGTTGCATGATTCATATGAGATGGCATTTTATTTGGGTTTTTTATGATGAGAATCTAGTCTAGTTCACTTTACCGATTTCTTTTTTTAAAATACAAACTACCACAATATCATGTATACTGTATAAATTTCATGTGTCAATAAATATGTCATTATGCAATACACTTGTTGTTGTATTCTAGTGAAAAATAGGTAAGAATATCTGTCAACAGAGAAGAAGGCAGAGTAACAAGATGCAGCTTGGTTCCTTGCATGCTCATCTCTGAGTGCGACGATGGTTGCTACTGACTGGTCCAATAAGCCCTTTAAACCAACATTTGATCGTCAGAATACTACACTTGTAATCAACATTCTATTATTACCTTGATGTTCCAGAAGAATTGGATTAAAGCGTGGAAAAAACCAAGGCTGTGGTCAAATGAAGGCATCACTTCCAAACTGCTTTCTCTCCAAAGCTCATAGCACTTGCTTGGTCTGATGCAGATGATCCACAAGTGGATTTCGGTATCTGGCAAGCCTGCATTAGTATACGTATGACCAAATTTGACAGCATCCATACTTACCAGCAGCATGAAGGAAATATACTTTCAAGTCTTGAAACGTGGTGGCAGATGCAAAGCGAAATTCGTCCGCAATGGTCTTGAGCATTGCCAAGGAACCGAAAATGGCCTTGTGGTAATCAAAGTTGACCTTGACCTTGTCCGTGTTTCCCAAAGAGCCAGAGGTCTCCAATAACAGCAATTCCAACTTTTTGATACAATAAAGCTTGACCAAGCCGTCAGCCTTGTATTGCTTCTTTTCGTCGTTTTTGAGCCGTAGAGCAGTGAGTTGTCTTGATATTGGGTTATAACCTTGGCCGGAAGGTTTGGGTAAACTTTTGAATTTACTTTGCATTTACCTACATGATTTGTGGCACTCACAATTGCCACATTGCTGTTTGTGAAGATGTTGCTGTTGACAATGTTGGCATTGACTGAGATTTCATGATGTAGCTGACGCTTTTGTTCTTTAAGGCTTCTTTTGAAATTTTGCACTTCATTGTGGACTTGTCAGGCTAGAAAAAAGAATTTAGGAAAGAAAGAAAAAAGAATCATGATGCTATTTTTGATGATTTACCAGTTCTTGCTTTGATAGTCTATCACTACTGGAATTCCGTTCAGATCTAATACCCAATCGAGATCATCCTTGAATTTCTCCTTTATCGCGCTGTAGTTTTTAGACTATGGATTAGCCGTAAACGACTCCTTTTGCTTTGACTGGCTTGACGAATCCAAATAACCATATGTAATAATCCTCTCAGCTGGATCAATTTGATTGTATGTACTGGAAAAATGTTTTCGAGAATCGATTCAATATATCTGCCATTCAGAATTAGCGTTTTTTCTTGTTGATAATGTTTGTATTTGTGTTGTTGAGTGTGTTGAGGGACCCAATATTCATTTGCGTTTGTATTAGTTGTTTATAAAGACGCTCTTTTGGGCTTGTTTGCTTAGTGATTTCCTCTTTATGTTCTTTCTTGTAAGAGTCGACCATTTTTTTCTAATTTGCTTGAAAAAGTTGACGTTTGCTCAGCAGTGAAATCTTTCTTCAAAATGGTGTCCAATGCAGCGAAGGCGTTTTCGTCAGAGCATCGATTCGCAACTTTGATGGCATCAACGACTAGTGTAAAGTCCCAGTCCGAGCAAGGTGTGCTTTGGAGATAATTTAGAGCCGAATTACAGTCCATAATCAATTGCAAATGTGTAAAAAGACAAAAACGCATGAATGTATGAATGTCTAGACAAAGCGGGATAATAAAGCGTCAGATAGACAGATAATCCTCAGAAGTTGCTATCGTGTTATTCTACATCTTTGTTTACTTGTTTATCTGGTCATGTGCACGGTCGCCTCTCATCTCATTATAGATTCAAGCTCTCTAAGGCCAAGATGTCAAGACACACCTAATGATGATATAAGGTCTTTTGTAACGTCTAGTTGCAACTTTTCAGGCAAGTTAGCAAGCGTTACAAGCTGGTATCGCTGTCGTTCTAAATAGCCAGATTGTTAGCAAGTTGGGAGCAGTTGGTTTTGATTCTCTACTTACTTGCACATCAAAAAGCGTCTCTTCGTCACCTTCACCGCTTTCATTAAAAAGCTCGTCAAATGTCTTTTTTACTGTTGTGCGCCTGTCATTTCTAGCATGTGTTGTAATTGCGGGAGAATCTGCGGGCTTACTGGATGACGACGGTGTAAACGATGTACGAGATTGAGCTGGTTGAGCAGATTTATCACCACGGGTGCTATAAAACAAATATTGGACAATTGAATATACTTGTTCAAGTATAAATACATACAAAGGGTTGCTCAATTTGCAAGTAATCGACCTTTGTTACAGATCAAGTTATATGCATTATTGGATGCCATAATAGATTGATTAATAGTGTACCACTTGCATTTTCAGTGCTTGAACAATTGATCCATAGATGAAGACAAAAAGCCAGATTCCACAATACGGGCATGTAATAATCTTGTATAGTCTTCTTTGCTGGCCAGCTCGTTGTTACTATTGAGAACAGCCTTCTCTTTTGCCAGTTTCAGCCAGAGTGAATCGACTATGCTGCCCTCCATATAAATTTAACAATCAACATTTCATTTCGACAAATGTGAACTACAGGTAAACTTACAATGATATCGTTTTCGATTTGTTCATTTAATCACTTTAATGTTGTTTGCTTTGTTGTTGAGCGCATATCAAAGAGGCATTCGTCCCGTATTATGGCATACACAGATAATTGCCTAGTGGAATGGAGGAGGATAACCTTGGGAAAATCCACAAAAAAGAGAAAATATGACTTCTATCTATACAGACGAGCCTCTAAGTTCTTAAATACGATGAATTAATGAAGGTGTGATTGTAAAATGACTAATTATTTGAACATTTGACATCATTCTGGAATAATTTAGATGTAAATGGAGTATATAGAGGCTAAAAGATGCAGTGAAAAATGGCCCATGTTTAACCGCTCATAACTCAATCAATATTATCCATTTAAGCAATGTTATTGTATGAAAACATACTCTGACATCTCGAAAACACGAATAGCATTACTAAATAGCATTGTTCTAAGCAAGTTGTCGAGTAATCTACTTTACAAAACATCGACTCCACCAGCTCGATTTAGTCGGGCATTGAAATCAACTGAACTTAAAAACGACTAACGTCAAATAAGCGTCTCCAAAAGTGTCATTTAGGCAAGATATATATTGAACGCACAAATTAACACATACTAAATCATACCTTCTCGGATAGCCAGAGTTGCGACGCATCTGTGGAAGTAAAGAAACATCAATATTTATATCGTTTTGGCAGCGAAAAAAGCCGAAAACATGTATTTCCAGACGCTTCCGGAGCAGGCGAAAATTGGAAAAATCAAGAATTTTACTTTTCAAATTTAGGCAATGGGAATTGGCTCTGAAAACTTGTATTGCATTTAGAGATATAGTTTTAAGGTAGGAGTTCTTGTAAATGGGTGTAAAAGAGATCAAACGAAGGACCATATTCTTCTGCATCATTCAAAAGGTTACATACATTGTTATGCATCGTCCCTGACAACACATAACTTTCTTTTTTTTCTCTCTTGGCTAATTGCCACACATTTGAATAAAAT
>JAXQGS010000025.1:0-47184 GCA_037040325.1 Mucor sp. M7501 | reverse complement strand
ATACAGTAGTATGATTGACATGCTACTTTCAATGCGAATTTCAATGCGAATTTCAATGCGAATTTCAAAATCGAATTACAAAGAGAATTCAAAAGAGAAGAAAAGAGAAACCAAAGCCAGTAGAGAAAAGGCCGCGATCGATGATGTCGTTTTATAGACTTGTTGAATTGTGAAAGAGTCAGTCATGTTGGGGCGGGTTTTGTACGTACGCACATCCATAGTCAGCCCCCAACCTCCTCATCTCCAATCACACAATGTAGTCCAGAAAATAATAGACGGGAGCATCCGAAAATAAACAAATTTGCCTTTCTTTCACATAATGAACAAATTGCCACTAGAAGTCGCGCTCTTGGTGTCAAATCACCTTTCACATCGGGAGAAATTGGAGTGCGCACTGACATGTCACTCATGGTGCACTTGGTTTAGAGTCAATGGCCTGTTTGAAAAAGTCTCGTTGCGTGAACCTGTCAATGAGGATACTGTCGATGAAGATTCACACTACTACTTGCAGATGCTCCGTTTCTTTGAAGGAACCTACGGCAAGTCAGTCGTGGATTTGTCTATCAGTGTCGCGACAATGAAGCTGGAGGACTTTGCTCGTCTGCCCAGCATCTTCCCCAACATCACGCAATTACAATGGACGGGAGACATTCCACTAAACAGTAACGAGGATAGAAAGGCGTTTAGAATGGCTGTGCAGAAATGGAGACACATCAAAGCAATTAATGACGGTAGCACCTTTCATGAAATCACAACTGCGCTGCTGGAAGACGCATCCACTGCAACTCAACTTGGAGATATCAAACTAGTTTATCCAGTTCTAGAAGAAGAAGCAATTGCTGATGGCGAGTACAAAACACACATTGATCCACCTCTTCATTTGGCCCGAAACGCTCAATCCCTAACAGCAATAAACGCACCTTTCACAGTGTCTTCTTTGTCGATGGCGCGGGAGGAAATCGCACAGTTTACTACTCTGAGGCTGCTCAATCTGGACTACAGCAATGGCGACGAGGATGATATTGCCGATGAATACTTTTACGATATAGAAATGGATGTACGATCTTACCTCGGCGAGGAGGAATTTGACAAGCAAGAAGAGGAGGCGGCATTAGAACGTCAGCTTCAAAACGTTCAGCATCTCGAGATTACTGTGGATATGTTAAGATTTCGAATGATCTATTTAGACAAATGGATAAAATACCTCTCAAGAACTTTTCCAAATCTACAATCATTCACATTCGAGTGCTCAGACTCTGCGATTCCTCCAGCAATAGATGCCCATCCCGACTTTGATATGGACTTTATGTACAATCGCCAAATGCTGAAGAAATGGTGCATGCAATTTGGCCGTATCTCACAATACTTTTTGGAAGATATGGAAGAACACAAGGTCGGCCTTGAAGATCTGACAGTGTTCGTTGACGGACAATCGATAGATCAATTTGCATTGCTGAAAGAATCCAGTCAGACAAAGAGCCTCAAGAAATTAACCATCAAAGAGAGAGAAAAGTATATCATCAATGGCGTGTATGGCCGCGATATGTTTCAATTAATGGAGCGTATTCCTCAGTTGGAAGCGGTAGAAATCGATACCTTCCGCGGTTCACTATTGCAGCACAATCCCACTGTCATTGTGTCGGTTCTGAACAGTGCTCCACAGATCAAATCACTGAAAGCCCCAGCTCTCATGTCTCAATCAAGCAATGAGAACACAGTCGTCTCTCATCCTTGTGAACTCTTGCATTTGGACATCTCGTACTGCCAATTTAAACTTACCACTCTCGAAGCTGAAAACATCAACCAGACCTTGAAGCATATCTTGGACAGATGCCCTTTGTTAAAGACATTCTCAACTCAAGTCAATGCCTACAAAAATGAAGCAAGCACTGATACAAACATCTCGCTTAACTTTTCGTTCACAGAGCAGCCAGACATGCAGAGTATCGAAATCAAATCCCTTTACGAGACATACTTTAAGTTTATCGTCAATGGCAAGACTACATGTTACCATCAAAAGCACGGTGAAATGAGACGTCCTGTGCCTAGTGTTGATGAGACCAAGGTGTACATACAAATTGAGGCTCGCAGTGCTTCTATCATCAACACAAGTGTAATGTCAGATACACCGTAAATCAAAATGAATAAACTGTGCTAGTCGAATCTTATATGAATGCATGTAGAGGCTTACGATAACTGTTTGTGAGGGAGGCATGAATAGATCTTCTTGGGTCAGCAAATCATAACAGTTGTCACTGTGCGCGAGGACCCTCAGCCGCGCCTAATTAAATCAGGTGTATTCGCGCGCGCCTGTCAGGCTTTTTTCTTTTTTACGTCTTCTTTTCTACTTTTTAGCTTTCCTACAACTTGGTCACCTTTAAACTACAATGACGCTTAGGAGACAATCTTCCCGGAACAAGCTAGATGAAAAATCTACTACTGAAAGAACAACCAGAACGTCAAAGAGAATCAGTAGCTGGGAGGAGGATCAGCTACCAGCCAAGAGACACAAAGCAGCGAATGCTGGTCTTCCGTTAGCTGCGAATACGGCACTTAGTCAACCTCCCGCCCGCAAATTAACATATCAGAGGTCGTTTGCCGACAATACTATCGCTGAATCTCTGGGTAAGAAGAAGGCTGCCAATGCAACTCCCAAAAAGACCACTACAAAGACCACTACAAAGCCTACTACAAGGACCACTACAAAGCCCACTACAAAGACCATTAAAAAGACCATTAAAAAGACTCGCACACCCCACCAGAAGCTGCCATTGTTAGGTAGAATTGCATACTACTATGAAGACCACCACACGAATACTGACATTTGATGAAACGCTTAGATGATACGTACATTCTGAAGCATGTATTGAAGGGACACACCGAATTCAATGTTCCTGTGAGAGACAAGAATGATACAGAGGACAGCAAGGACATTTGGTGCTGCGAATTCGAACCTGTGGCCAGCGATATAGAAGCATTTGACAAACAGAAACCCGGCGAGCTCCAGAGCTTTGCTCTCTGTGGATCATACACCGTTTTATTTGCAGATCCAGCCTTGGGCAAATACACAAAAAAGTACACGCACAGCGAAACTCAAGAGATCTTTTACTGTATGGCTTGGACCAGACTGGAGGGAGAAGAGTTACTTGATGGAAACTTGCTTGATGATGGCGATGATGTGAGCTTTTGCAATGTCTTGGCAGTGGCAGGTCGATTAGGGTCAGTCAAACTATTGAATCCTTTGCAAAACGAGTGCTATCGCTACTTGTTTGGCCACCAGAAAGCAATCTTGGCCATGACATTTGCTAAAACAGAGCCTCGCTGGTTGTTCAGTAAGTCGACAGGGATGCAGTGTATGATAGCTTACTAATGCCTTGCAACGCAGCTGCTTCTGCTGATAAGACGGTTCGCTTATGGGACATTGGATCACTTACCAAGGGAACGGACGATTCATTGTAAGAGAAAACAACAACCGGTATCCAGCTTCCAGACTAACGTGTTATATTACAGATGCTTGGCAGAATTCATTTTACCACCAAAGGCAGGCGATCCTTCCGCTGTGAGCATATCCTACGACTTGTCCAGATTGGTGGTTGGATGCGACAATGGCGACATGATTGAATTCAAGCTGTCCTCATCTCAGCTCAATAAATACCGTCAGACAGCGAAAAAGTTCAGATCAGATGAAACAACAGGAAGCAAGCATCAGTCAATAGCACATGTGCAAAGTTCGACGAGATACCCCGCAGGAGATGAATGGCATGAAGGATATGTGGATGATGTTTGCATTATAGGCCAAGACGGAGATGAGGAAAGCGCATTATACGATACCATAGGTAAGGGTGATTCTCGCACAACATGACCTATGATGTTGACGCTACAGTCTGTGTAGTCTCCCGAGGATCAGCAGATATGGAAATCCTGGTGTGGGATCCTGCAAAAAGCACAAAGTCAGATGCAGACATCAAGTTGTCGTTGGACTGGCCAGACGCGGCAGATTGCACAGGCCTCAAATTCAAGGTGGTTGAGTCTGCTGGGCAGAAAGTATTGATAGCTGGAGATTATGACGGACAGATCTACATCTATGACATTGGCAATAAGGAAGAGAGTAAAACCCTGGAAGATGGCAGTAAAGAGCAGTTTGAGCCAAACAGAGTGAGTAGGGTGTATGGGATCAATGCACACGCCTCACTAACACGCGCCATGTAGATCTTATCGCACAGCATGTCAAGTGAAATGATTCGCGATGTATCCTGTTCGTATGATACCAAGACAATAGTTGCAGTGGACAACAATAACAATGTGTTTATCTGGATTTCATCGTCAAGCGCTCGTAAATGAATAAAAAGCTCTGATTTAAGCTTGCCTCCTGTATGGTATTTTGAATATAGATATTTATTTTGTGGGTACATACACTTTGTACAATAATAGGGGGGATAAAAGAAACTTGTAATAATTTTTTGTTATTGTTTGATCTATACATGGTGGTCGCTTAACCGGTCTTGCTCTTCCAGGCAGTGGGGTTTGTGCGGTTGCAGATCAATTGAGCACGGTCAAAAGAGTTGCGGTTCTTGTTGGCAACAATTTGGAAACAAGTGGCACTTCCTTGACGAGAGGAGATGACGGACCATGAAAGGAAGATCTCCCAAATGCGAACCAACTTTTCGCCGTACTTGGCCTTCATGGCATCCTTGTTCTTCATCCAGTTCTCGTACCATCTGTCAAGAGTAGCAGAGTAGTGGACACCAACGGTATCGACATTGTGGATTTCGAAACCAGCCATTTCAAGTTGACGAAGGTACCAATACAAAGGAGTGGAAGCATCGGCGCCAGGGAAAATATATCTAGCCATGAAAAGACCCCTAAATGGTAAAGTAACAAACGTTAAATCTTCAATGTAACCTTCACGTGTAATTACAATGATGTAGACAGCTTACCAGATGAAATCCTCGTATTGCCATGTAGCTCTCAAACCTGCAACTTGCATGTAGAAAAGACCATCATCTTCCAAGAGTTCACGGATTTCACAGAGGAAGGTTTGGAAACGACGAATACCGACATGTTCAGCCATCTCAACAGCCTGGTGGGCGTAAGGTTAAAAGTCAGTAAATGTAACAGGAACGATGGCGCTTCGGTTAATAACAATGATCCTTACCGTAATTTTGTCATACTTCTCGCCCTTGGGAATATCGCGGTAGTCCATGCAGAGGAGGTTGGCCTTATCCTTGACGCCCCAGTCTTCAATACGCTTCTCACCGAAAGCAACTTGGTTGCGAGCAAGAGTGACACCAGTAGATTGACTTCCGTAATTCTTAGCGGCATAGGCAACCAAGGTGCCCCAACCGCAACCAATATCCAAATGCTTCTCGCCTTCCTTCAAGTGGAGCTTTTCGCAAACGAGCTTCATCTTGTTCTCTTGCATTTCTTCCAAAGTCTCGCGCTTGGTGGGATCAGAGATAATACCAGAAGTGTAAACCATGAGGGGGCCCAAGAAGGCTTCATAAAAGTCGTTACCGCGGTCGTAGTGATCACGAACTTGGTTTTCATCTTGGTGACGAGAGTGCCAGAAAGTCTCGGGGAGCCATTGAGTCAAGAAGAACTTGAATTGACCCACAGTGAACTCGAAAGCAGCCCAGTCATGACGAAGTTCCATAATTTCCAAAGCATCGCCGTTGAAATCAACCTTACCGATAAAATAAGCTTCAAAGAAAGTTTCCATGGGGATCTTGTTGCGACCGTTGTACTTGGCCTTGAGTTCAGCATCGTGGAAGGTCAAGTAGTGTTCAATAGGTTTACCGGGAAGAGGGATGTTGTTTCTGTAGCGAGGAGCAAAGCGAGAGAAGAGGTAGAGGGTGCATGCCAAGAGAGGCAAGAACAAGACCAAAGTGACAATAGGGAAGGCCCAGAGAGGCAAGCCCAAGGTATAAGAGATGAATGCAGGAATACCAATAACAGCACCAGCCAAGATACGGTTATCAAAGGTTTGGTTACCAGCACCTTCAGCAGGAAGAGTAGCGTTGTTGATGGCCGCCCAAGCAGTCGGTTTGAAAGGCTTTGACATCTAAGAGATGATGCACCTGTGTTAGTCTATTTCATGATGAAACGCGAACATTTAACAATGAAAAGTCGCCTCCTCAAAATCAAATGCCCCCTTCTCCACACTGTGGAGAAGTATCAAATGTCGCACTGCAAGATATTTACCTTTTTAACTTTTTCGCAAAGAAGAAGAAGAAGAAGAAGAGGAAAAACGACGAAAAAAGAAAAAACTGAAAGGCTTTTAAAGGATTTCTAGCCAAAAAATTGGGTTTCCCTTGATTAATATTTAGTATTTGTGTTACATGTCAAGCTACATCAACTGGTTTTCGCTCTTCATAATGGATTAGAACGCCCGCTTTTAGGTGTAGCAATTAGCAAGGAAAGATGGGTCAATTCCCTCCCTATCAATTTAACTTTTTGCTAGTAAATATAACCTAAAGCTTGATGAAAAG
This sequence comes from Mucor sp. M7501, assembly GCA_037040325.1. Taxonomy (NCBI): domain Eukaryota; kingdom Fungi; phylum Mucoromycota; class Mucoromycetes; order Mucorales; family Mucoraceae; genus Mucor; species Mucor sp. M7501. The sequence continues at coordinate 40,696 of JAXQGS010000025.1, read as the reverse complement.
GGCAGTTTAAACGAACAGGCGTACAGAACACACACATACACACACACACACATAGGTATTGTTTGTTGTCAATGTAAGCATAAAAACAAATACTGGCGGATGGCATGAAACGACGCAGATTCTCATCTTTTTAATGTGAGGCTCCATGTTTGCATATTACGTTAACAAGATACAGTGCGCATCCAGGTAAACAGTGCCCATATGTAGTATGACAATGACAATAAATAGTGCTGAAATAAAGTGGTGCCACCAAACCAAGTACAACTCTCACCGTACATGAAAATGATTGACCGATACATACGATAGATGTAGGATTGGATGAGCTGCATTTAGTATCGCAGAAGCTCTACCATCAAATCAAACCTTCTCTACTACTAGATTCCGAAGAAAAGAAAGTTTCCAAGGACATTCCGTAGATACAAGTACATTAGTAAACGCGCGTCCAGATGGGTGCTATGAAGATAAGAAGATGGTAATACATTCAATGCTGATTTCGTATCACGCCAATTCTCAAAAAGGTGTTTCAGTTGAGAACATCACAACAACCAACGACCCCTTCTAACCTATCAAGGCTCTTGGTTCTTATTAAGAATCTAAAGAAGTCTATTTTTCTTGGCTATAATACAGTTATGATTAATTCTTGGATACAAGCTCTTCTCTTTATATTCTTGAATCACAAAATGCTTAAACTCAACATGTAAGAAAACGCTTTTTTAAAAGCCACGCGTGTACTTTTTTGATCCTAAGCCCCATCCATCTCCATACTAGATATTAGATACTGACGGCTGGAAATCGAGAATAGGCCATTTCTTCAAGAGAGCGCGGAAGAGGAATATGTTAAAATTAAATAGGGTGATTGTACCAGATCAGCCTTCTTTTTATATTCAATCAATCAAATCAAAAACAGTTTTCATCCCATCGTGTTGCTTTCCCACAGAAGAATTGTATATGCTACACCAGATCAGAAAATCATTTGCAATGAAGTTCAGCTTATATTAGGTCTTTTTCTCGCTTCTATATCATATATTTAAAGGTTCTTGTGTTGACATGTTTTTGATTTGTATAAATGTATTCTCATGGAGTGAGGCAAGAGGCGCGAATTTTGTAAAAATTACGTTTTCGTGCGACATCTCTTGGTATGGATTATACTTGGAATCAACCTTTTTTTCTTGAGAAAAGCTTGTCAAGTGCGTTGGCCATAGCTAAAAAGTAGAGAAGAAGACACTTGACTGGACATTTTTTCAGATCTTGTATCTTTTCCAGGTACGCAAAAGCGAGATATAGTAACATAAAGTTACAACGTTTGCACTAAATATTGAACACGAAAGAATATCGACATCTCTTGTATTTATACTACATTTGGTTTCGTCGAGGAATAACCTTCTCATTATAAAATCGGGGTTCACACTAAGTTTGGTTCCTGGAATTTGACATCTGTACATGGTAGATCCTTCAGGTCCACCGACTCATTGACAAGTTTGATAAGCCAAACTTGTTGCTTTAGTTATACAATGTAAAGGCTATTTTTTAGGAGCTAAATACGAAATATTTTAAATATTTTGCAGTGGTTATTTGATTCCATGTCGATTCAGTAGAAAAATGGTCTCAACGGCTCTTGGCATGCTGAGTTCTGCAGATTTTCTTTTGTATCAATTTAGGACATTATTTGGATTGTCGCAAGTAAGTGCATATAGTTTATAACGGTTATACTTTAAGAGAAACCTTTTTCATTGTTCTTCGGATATGGCTAATCCGTGTCGATGCGGCTGAGAAAGTCATAGCAAAACATCTCACCGAAGCTATCATCTGAACCCAAGAAATGGGCCCAAAAACGAAAAGAAAACCTTAACATGTATACTCAAATGTCAGATTTTAAAATGCAACAGCATGCAATTGGAGCCTACAGGATGACACTAACAGAGATTGAGCAATTAGACGTCTATACAGTGTCTTTTACTATGCAAAATGTGGTTTTCAGGGCAAAATGCAGCCTATGCTGGGATTGAATTTTTGAGCTACCACTGGTCCTCCAGATTCTTGTTTGGGACATCCAAAAACCTTTCAGGGCCAATTACACAAAATGTTACTACCCAAACAACAGGTATCTTTCTACACGTTTACATGTAAATTTGAACGAGAAATCTAATGGTGTTAATTTCGAAGCGATCTATTTAGTCTGTGGGGAGTAACTGTCAAAAAACGCAAAATACGTTTTTCAGGGAAAAGTCTAAAACCCGCATAATAAATTGGCCAAATGACACTTTTACATGCTCCAATGCGTTTCTACGATTGTTTTGAGCATAGAAACACCTTAATAGAAAACAGCGTTTTCGAGGTGAAAACGTCCATCATTCAAAATCATCAAATTTTCCCTTGCTAGTACAAGGCAGAAATCGATGGTCAACTCAATCCTCAAAAAATCGCTGAAAAGTGATCCATAGCCTAATGTTAGGTCGTAGAACACGATTACACTTGCTTTGAGGCCGAGACCGTGCTTCGTTGGCGAGATAAAAGAGATTTAAGCCCTTGATTTTACAGTGGCAAATACATTTGAGGGCTGCTTACTGGACATTGCGGTTATTAACATCTGATGTGATGGTCTGTAGTTTATCATCTAGCGAAACAGTACATTATGCGCACAAAAGGAACACGCAAGAAGCTTGGATCGAGTTTGACATGGCCTCAATTTCAGACATATTGTGCAAATGGTCAAACTATGCTTGCTCCTTTGAGGCAAATACACTAGCAGAGACCAGAGATTATACTGATCAGAAACGATGCAATTGCAAAGGAGTTCAAGGCAAATAAACAAACTTTGGTGGATTCAAAAGTGTCTCTTGTATTGAAATTCTCATAAATTAGAGTCTCTTAAATTAAGATACTACTGTAGACTTTTTCTCAAGCGAGAAACATAATTAAACAATGCAACTGAAAGTGTGGTAGATCCGATCTACTACCAATCGAACAGTAATCACCTTGAATAAGTTAGCGGAGATGCTCGCATTTGAACTTTATTACTAATTTGTACTTGATTTTTGGGTATGATCATAGCCATCTAAGTGTTTTTGTTTTTATTAATGTGGAGAAAAAGATAAAAAGAATATATAGAATAAGGATTCGTCAATTAGGCCTTAACGGGGGCAGCAATACGAGCCTTACGGGCACCGAGGAGAACAAGGACCCAGACAGACCAGTCAAACAAAACTTCCTTGGCAAGGAACAAGAAAGCAGCAGAGAGAACAGATTGAACAATCTTGGAAGAGATACCCTTGTAGAGACCAGTTACACCCTCACTAGCAATGATCTTCTTGAAGCCATCCAAGATGGAGCTGTACTTTTCTTCGCCTTGTTGGCTAACTTGCATACGAGACTTGATGACAATGTAAGGATAAGTGATGGCAGTGGCACAAAGCTTAGAGATAGCACCCATAAGGAAGAAATCAAGGTTACCAGGAGTCTTGTGCTTGGAAACTTTGTTCTTGACTTGTTCAAAGACGGTGTATTGGATGATAGGGTTGATGACCAGCACCAAAGCAGCACGAACACCAGCATAAAGACCAGCAATACCTTCAGTCTTGAGGATTTGAGCACCAACGGAGAGAGCATTGGCCTTGGCAGCCTTCTCATCACCTTCAACACCCTTCTTAACTGTCAAACGAGTCTAAATGAAGAAATACCATGACTAATATTAGATGACCGACTTTTTTGATATGTCTTCCCACAGACAAAAGAGTATACAACTTACATTGACGGTCCAGATGGGGTGAGTGGCCATAACGACAGCACAACCAGCGATGGCACCGGAAAGCATGGATTCACCAGTGCTCATGGGCTTACCCTTACCCTTGGCCTTTTCAAAGATAGCCTTAACAGCTTCGTAACAGTAGTAGTAAACACCTAATAAAACAGTTTGTCAGTCGCCTTGATCTGGTAATGCTGTCTGCTACAAAACCTACCGTTGGTAATAGCAATACCGAAAATGCCGGAGCTCAAACCACTGAAAAACACATTTGATTCAATCAGCATCATGCAAACATATCATCACGTTTTACTGTTTTATAAAGCTTACGAATACAAGCCCTTGGGACCTTCCTTGGCGAGAATCTTGACAAAGGCATCCAAGGTGTTCTAGCAATGGAAAATGGAAGATGAGCATTTAATGTCATGGTTACAACTTTAAAATTAAGTTTCCGTCATTCATGTGCAATTCTACATGAAATCAGGTACGCATTGTGTGTGTAATTTACCTTGTAAGCATCCTTGCTATCGTCGTTCTTTTGAACTTGGAGACGAGAACTGATGGAAACGAGAGGGTAGGTCAAGGCCATAGAGACAATACCTCCACCAGCGCCTATGAAAAACGAATTGGATGTTACGAGCCACGCATCATTGCATCAGCATATGACATGACTAACCAGAAAGAGCATGAGCAACGTTATCAGACATGTTTATGTGTTGTATATTTTTAGTATAGTAAAGAGAGAGAGAGAAAAAGAAAAAAAAAAGAGAAAATACAAAAAAGAAAGATTTAAATGGCAGTAAAAAAACACACACAACGACTGATATTTGATGTGTCATGAATATAATCTGGGGAAAGTGACTTGAGCAGGGTATAATTGCTTGCAATGGGCAATCCCACTGAGCCTGGAGTGAGTTAAAAAGGGCATGTGAAATGAAGCGATCCACCAATCAAACTATAGTGTGGAGAGATTGAGTAACAGTTCAGATCCTCCATCCAATTTTTGCTGACAGAGATAAAATTGGTTGCAAGTTCTCACATGTATTCCGCTGGAACCCGACTATTGCAAATAACAATCATTTTACAAGATTAAATCTCCATGTGAAATCAATTCCATTGCATAAGCACATAAATTTTCTAGCTCTGCAGTAACCATTTGGGTCGCTGTATGTCAAAATGATTCGGTTCTGCGCAGTGACCGGGCCAATGATCCCATTCATAGTTATATTGGTTCTCTTTCTCCACTTGCTCCACTTCTTTTTCTTCTGTTTATTCTCATTTTCATTAGATACACTATCCCCCCCCCTCACTCTCAATAGCACAAAATGTCTACATCCCAAGCCTCTCCCGATAAGTACACTGAAGTCAGAGAAGACATTGCCAAGGCATTCCCCAATGAAGAATACGACGATGGATCGTTTGCTCCTGTTGTGTAAGCCTACCTTGATTACTATGATCTTTCAATGTCTAATTCGTTCTACAGTCTTCGTTTAGCCTGGCACGCCAGTGGCACCTATGACAAGAACCACAAGGATGGTGGCAGTGATGGCGCTACCATGCGCTACAAAGCTGAAGCAGAGGACCCTGCTAATGCTGGTTTAGAACATGCCAGACATTTCCTCGATCCTATTAAAGCCAAGCACACTTGGATCTCACATGCTGATTTGTGGACGTAAGTAGTCGAATCGGAAATCCATAGGACTTTTGTGATATTTATCCAACATCAATCTATAGTCTTGCTGGATGTGTTGCAGTTGAGCAAATGGGCGGTCCTCACATTGAATGGACTGGTGGTCGTCGTGATAAGGGTAATGAGGCCGACTGCCCTCCTCTTGGCCGTCTTCCCGATGCTGCTCTCGGAAAGGACCATGTGCTCGATGTCTTTGTCTCTCGCATGGGATTCACTGTTCAAGAAACTGTTGCTTTGATCGGTGCTCACACTGTTGGTCGCTGTCATGCTGATCGCTCTGGCTTTGATGGTCCTTGGACCTATAACCCTACTCGTTTCTCTAACCAATTGTGAGTATCGAGATTGCTTGCCTGAAAACATCAACTCATATCTTTTGATTTATAGCTACAAGCTTTTGCTCAACGTTACATGGGTCGAGAAGAAATGGGATGGTCCCAAGCAATTTGTTGATGAAGATGAGGGAGAGATCATGATGCTACCCACTGATATGGCACTTTTGGAAGAGCCCTTCCGTCAATACGTTGAGCTCTATGCCAAGGATCAACAAAAGTTCTTTGATGACTTTGCCGCTGCTTTCCTCAAGTTAATAGAGTTGGGTGTCGCAAAGAGATCAAAGATGTAGAAAAGCACAAGAAACCACAACATTCATCTATCCATTGCTATAATACAAGTATTTATTCTTTTACCCCTCCTACATGATAATTATTCATAGACAAGAAATAATAAAAAGTTCTTTTCTTCAAATGATAATTGTTCTGTTGAAAATCAAGAGAATGTGGGGAATTGGAGTAACATTGAATGAGCTCATTTTCAACATTATCGAATTTTAGTTTAGAATGGCAGTTGTTTTCTGGCTTTCATATGAAAATGTGAAAGTTCCCAGGACTTCAATCGTCTGTAGGTAACATTCTTATCAACATTCAGCCCTAAAAATGGCAAGTAGTCTGATAAAGCCGATTTTGTGCAACACAAATATGATCCGGCCAACACAATATCCACATCTAAATGTGATATCTGCCCCTTGCATAGGCTAGTATGTAAGCAGAAATAAGTAAAACAAGCTCTAAAAGTAAAGCAGGCTACATACAGACTCATGAATGTCTCAGGTATAAAGTACGTAGATGCTGGTTATCTAGCAATTTTGGTTCAAGATTGCTCTCATTGTTGGATCCAACAGGAGAGCCCCGGTACTACAGCAAGATGTGGAAGAATCCTTCTTGACTGGGTCAATGTCTACCAAAACCAAACGAAATGTTGTGCTCTTTTCTTAGTGTATTTATGAAATTGCAATGTTCCACGCCTCTTTTGCTCAAATGCTATAGCCGTAACTTGATCCACCGATCTATAAGTACTTTTGCCACTTTGAAATGATTCATTTGATGGAAGCCAATCGATTGCACATAGTAAGCATCGATGTATAGGAGCTTTCTCCTCTTAATCGTGGAAATACACAAATGTTCGATAGACATGTAGCATAAGCAGATGTTGTAAATGACTTGGTGGCATCCCAATGTACCAGTTGTTGTGAATACCAAGTAAACAATCACACATAACATGATGTAGACTGGAGTTCATTATTAGTTAATTACATAGTAGTTTATTATATTAGAAAAGTAATGTACAGTATTTGATAGCCTTGATAAAGTTACAATGGCTCGACGAAATTGGCAGGGAACTACGAGATACATGAGTTAGTTTGCTCTAGTCTTTCTCTCAGTATAATATATACTTACAATGCCCTGACGGCCACCTATTCTTCCGGTCCACCAGTCATTTTGAGTGTCTGATTTTTTGACAATGGTGATGATGTCTCCTTTGTGGAACACTAAATCACCATCTTGTTCACCTGCAAAATTGAACAAGGCACGAGCGCGAGAATCCTCATTGTTATTTGTCGAAACCAAGGCTCGACTGTTACTATTGTCGTAGCTCGTGAGGTTTGGGGATGGTGCTGCAGCGATTTGTCTTGGAGGATCATAATCGTAATTGTTGTCATTTTTCCATGATGAAATACTGCTTCCTCTCGCTCTGTTGCCAGTACCACTGTTTCTCATATTAGGGCTCAATCCACCACCACTACCTCCTCCTCCTGCTCCCCCGGATTTAGCTAAATTATGAACAGCTGCACGACTGAATGATAAAGCGCGATTGGGTGAGTTCATATTGTCATAGCTAGTGTTGTCTGATCTTCTGCTGCTTGGTGTGTCATCATAGCGATTGTAAGGGTCATTGTTGCCTTCATAATTGCGATCAGAACTGCTGTAGCGACCATCTGATCTATAAGAATCACTATAATTATCCATATGTCCGAAGCTTCCGCCTCCTCGATGGCCAGACTTGAGTTCAAGTGCGCGATAAAGAGCATCTGCTGCTGGAGGTGGAGGGATTGTTCCGTTCAGCAAGTCTCGAGTTTTCACCTTACCGCCGTATAACTTCTTGTTTGCGTCGAAACGTTCGAGAATCACAGATCCCTCTAATGATACGCCTGCAAACAAACCTCGGGTCTTGCTGTAGGAATACACGGCAGATACGTTCTTGATGGATGCGGTTCCGGAAGCCTCAGCATTTCTACCGATGGGCCCAGCAGCAACTTTTTTTGTTATCAGATTAGCACAAGAATGTCATATCATGAGTCAGCATCCCTTTACCTGAAATATTTCCACCCAAAGTGATCGAGCCATGGTGCATGAATGTCTTTACGGCAGACGTTGTATTCAATACCATGATGAAATCTGTGAGTTCTGCACCCACTTGACCTCCAAAGCCCATTCCGCCTGTCATAATCGCAGACGGTGCCGACCAATCTGATAACACTTTCGAGTCAATTACTTACTCACAGTCTAAACATGACAACTTACTTCCATCGGGTAACCTAAAGAGCAACAGACATATGAGTACATGCATACAGACAAGTAAATAGTTTGCGGCTCGTTACCTAGCGATGACTAAACCTGAGCCTGCTCGACCCGAGAATAAGAATCCAGCCTTCAGCACAGTAAAGATTGCCAAGCCTTTTGCATCGCTGAGAATATGAGGAGGGATGATGAAATCCACACCCTTTCCGTTATCTATTACATCGCCCAGAGAATGTTCAGATTGTCTTGATGATTGCATTCAGTAATAGCCTCAAGTTTACCTGTAAAACTGTTTAATATGCGAGCTGCTTTTCGACACTCGGCTAAATTAACGGATGCATAAGAAAACAGCGTTAGTTTGCAACTGGTTGGGTAATTGATTTACTTACAAGCCAAGCTCGAAGGAAGTGGAGAATTGATGGTGATACCCATAGCAGATGTGAATGTTTGGGAAAAAAGAACAAGTAGAAGAAAAAAGAGTGTTGGGTATCATTGTATATCTGAGACCCTTTTTCATGTTGCATTTCAACTGACTTTAAAGTAGATTTACATCATTGAATTGTGTCATTTGAAGCTGGCTTTAAGGTTTCTGCTGATTCTATAGCCAAGAGAATGTTGATTTCGATACGCCCATCCCCCTTCTTCATAATGAGATGCTTTGAAAGAGTCTTAATATATAAAAATTGTTGTCAGTGGCGGTATCCTCCTAGTGTTTACGTAGAATACGTTGTGAAACAACATTTTGCATGATTTTCTTTGTATGGCCAAGAATTTTACTGCACCATGACACTTGGTTGGCGAGATGTTCCTGTTGATAAATTACTGCACACGCAAATATATTCTAACTAAAGCTTTAGTACTCTATTACCTATTGAATTGAGCTGTACGCTGATTAGTTCAAAACTGGAGCTCACTCGCACAGCACTTCATGCAGTTAGCCACCATGGCTTACACTAATGTCAAGTTTCATTACAAACAATATGAGCATTTCATTTTATTTTGCAGTATTAAGGACTATGTAAAACACAAGGCCGAGCAGTATGAGAAGAGCATTTACAATCTGTTGGATTTACTATTAGCCAAGGCCATCAAATCTTCATTGCTTTTGATGAACTCCAATGCACGCTTTTGTACGCAAAAAGGTCAGTTACATTTCGATGAATTGTACTCCAAACTTACATCTCTTCCACCTGCTCTCTCAAAAACTTCTTCCAATCTTTGTGCGAGAACGAGATCTCCGCGAACCTTGATTCTTCCAGCCATGTAAGCCTTGACACCAGTTAAACTATAGCGTTTTCTTGGTAAAACTAGATGCTTTCAAGTAAAAAAAGGTAACCTACCCTCCTGTAATAAAGTTCAAAAGATCGTGGTCTTCCACTTGGATCTTGACCTTCTTTACTTTTCCCTTTGCAGATGCTTGAGCCTTTGCCTTGTCTGAAGTGATAACCGGTTGAATTTCATTTCCTACATTTTACAGCTTTAGATCAAGGGGGAAGCATGCGTTGGACGCGTGATTTTAGCTTTAATTACCTTGCAAAAGCAAATACCTTTACATATAATTATACAAGATTTCAAGATGGTCAATTTCCTCATTTAATATGATCAAGATGTTTCATACCATGTTGCTGCTGGCTTTCTTCTTTTTGTAACGGTGATGATGAACAAGCCTTTGACATTGGGCCAAAGGGAGTCGTCTTGGGCCAATTGACGCTCGAGTTCAGGCAAAACGAGGTCAGAGATGAGGGTGTTATTCTTTGGCATACTGCTTGATTAACGTAATAACGAGTTTATTTGAGAAAGAAGAGGGAAACAAGGTGCATTACAGTGAATGTTGTGATCACATCTCTGAGTTTTAAGCATGTGAGTCTCTCACACTTGTTGCTACCGAAGCATATAGGTACACAGCTGCAAATTGCATGAATATAAAATGTCTTTAATTTTAAGGTATTTTTCATGTTAATGATGTATGTAAAATAAAGGAGGGACAAAGGTGTGTATTATCTATAGGTAATAGATGCAGGATAAAGTACAGAATCAAATAAATTATATAGTAGTATTTACAACTTGGCAGGTTGAGTGGAGCCTTCCAACTTCTTGGATCCCTTGACCACGAAGGGCTTGATACACTCATCATAACCATCAACAACCAAAGTGTGGTTCAATGGCTCTCTTTCAGCCATTTCGGTCATAGATTCATAGACCTTACCGTCGTAACGACCCAAAGCAGAATGCAAAAAGTAATCAGGCAAAGCAAAAGCATCGACTAACGAGACAGCCTCAGGACGGATTTGTTCCAAAAGGACAATTACTTGTTCCTTCAACATGGCAGATTGATCAGCGCTCAAATAGCCAGAAACAAGGAATTCAGAAAGCTCCTTCTCCATGGTGTGAAGAGCAAAGAGAGAGGCAAGCAAACGAAGGACCTTGACCATGGGGCGGTTCTCAGGCTTGGAAAGCTGTTCATCGTTTTGGAGAGTAACGATAAAGTTACGGATAAGCATGAATTGACTGTGAGCCTTGGAGATGCGACTGATTTCAACCAACATGGAGTTCCAGGAACGGCCATGACGATCAATTTGTTCGGCAACTTGGGCAATGCCAAAGGCAGCACGGAATCCGAAAGCAGACAAGATCAATTCAGGGTTCAAGAAGTCTTCAGGCTTGGTAGCAGGACACTTGGCCTTGGGGTTCTCCAAGAATTGAGTCAAGTAGGTGATAGTTTGGTTGTATTCAGAGGGTTCAGCCTTGCCAGCAACAACGTTACGGAAGGTCTTGAGCAAGTAACGGGCAGTTTGTTGAGTGAGAATGTAGTTATCGCCTTCCCAAGTGACATTGGGGAGATAATCTTGATAGAATTGACCCAAACCAGAGAACATACTGTAGCCGTGGCCACCACAGGCACGTCTGCAGTCCTCAATAGCGTCAATAGCCATGGTGGTGGTCAAACTCTTGAGACCAGAGGAACTGGCGTGGAGATCAGCCAACAGAGAGTAGTTGCCTTGTTGCATAGCTTCTTGGTTCAAGTTGTAGAGACGCATCATTTCACGACCGGTGAAGAAACAGGCGTAGGCAGCAGCGACAGCAGGCAAAAGACGGTACTGTTGCATGGTATAGTCGAGAACAGGTGTTTCAATGACCTTGTTATCCCACTTTCTGGGGTTGGCAGCATCGACAAATTGTTGGCGAACAGCGGAATAACGGATGGCAATGGTGGTAGCCTTAGCAAGAGCATAGCGAACACCCAAGACAATATTAGCACGGACAAAGACCATAGTACCATAAGACAACTTGGCGTTAGGAGGCTTGGAATATTCACCAGTGCCAGCCTTGACTTGAGAATACTTGGCCAAGAAGGCAACATGAGGAATACGGTAATGATCAAACATAATGAAACCATTGTCGACAGTGTTGAAACCAAACTTGGGTCCAATGTCACCAACAGTGATGCCAGGAAGAGGGGTGTGATCCTCAAAGCTACGGATCTGGACACAGAAGGGATGAGGTCCCAAATCCTTACCATCTGTGATCAAACGAGCCATGACAATAGCATGGTTGGCAGCCTTACCAAGACCACCAATCCACCACTTGGCAGCAGTCAAGGTAGGTGAATGAAGTTCGAATTCGTTGGTTTCAGGAATGTAAGTGGCAGTAGTTTCGAGACCTTGAACATTGGAACCATGACCAAGCTATGTAATCAATACCGACAGGGCACCATTTAATACCGGATCTCCTCCCTTTGATTTACTTTTGTAATATACTTTACCTCAGTTTGAGCATAACAACCAATGATACGGTGCTTCAATGCAGGCTCCAAAAAGAGCTTCTTTTGTTCATCAGTAGTTTGATTTCTCAAGGTGGGGATAAACATGTTGTAGTGAAGGGTGAACTATAGGACATCAACATGAGTCGCTGGCAGGCGCTGTCAAATGAATGGCTTACTTACAGGAGTGGATTGATCAAACAAAAAGTTGGCAATTTGAGTATCTGCTTCGTCCCAGTTTTGCTCCCTAAAAAAAATAGGACCCATGATGAGTACATCTATCATCGCAGCAAGGTATCAGATGAGCCGTGTTACTTACTTTGCAACCTCGATGATACGCTTATCTTTCCATAGAGAAGTAGAGATCTTGTCTTTACGGCTCATATAATAGCGGTTGGTCTTATCAAAAGCAGGCTCGGATTCCATCACTTCGAGTACCTTGTGCATCTTTTGCAACCATTCTTCGGTGTACATGAATTTAGCGAGTTCATTGACGTCAAAGGTGCCCTTTGCTCTCTCATTAGCCAAGAAGAGCTCACCAGAGGGGCCCTTGGGTGCAAGCTTGGGAAACTTGGTAGCAACGTTGTTATCAAAAGTCATTTTTTGTAGAATTTAGAGAGAAAACAGAATAGAAACTTCAAACAATACCAAAAAGGCGGGGTAGGGTTTATATACAAATCACTTAATTGAAGTGACTAAACAGAATTGCGATCAAACACCGTCTTCCATATTAATTTTCACACAAAATTCAATTTTGCTTTTTGTCAGCAGCATTTGGATGCTACTCCGCCCCTTAAATAGCAATCTTTCCATTGACAACAAGTCTCTATAATTTCACATGGGAGACATCTTTAACTTTGACTTTTTTTATTGCACTCATACACTCTATATATAAATGGGCTGATGTACAATTCTCTGGAATACAGCCAATCAATATCTTATCTCACCATTACAATAAAAAATCACTCGGTTACTACAATGGTAGAATATCAACTGGATGGCCCTGTGATGCAGCCACCAAAATAGCAACCGGAATGACATGATGGCATTCTGATACCCCCGCATTCAACAGTTGAGAAATGTTGATTATCAACAGAGAGAATCTGATTAATAATTGGTATTCACGTTTGACACAAATATTTGTCGTATCATTTTTTTGAAAGCGTGCACATACCTAAAACTTGAGATCAGATTACAATGCCATTAAATAATACTGTATCACCTGATGCGAATGATGGTTCACTCTATACAAGCTTGTGTCTGTTGTTCCATTAAATGTGGGGAAGCTCATAATGTTCCAATCAATAAATTCAATGGTCGCACTAAAATCAGTCCAATAGAGTGGTTGAAGAATAGTTTTCCCTTTCTCCAGCCTCCTTTAGTTCTTTCCGAGGAAGTATCCTATTTTCATGCAGATACTCCACACAGCTACTTGTTGTATCAGAATGCGTATTAATCATCCAGAAAGCCAAAGGGTAAAAGAAATTGCTTTTGCGCCAAACATCGCTTTACAGAGTACTGAATCGTTGTGGCACATAATATCTAACTTACTTCATGATTTCTAACACTTTCCAATCATTATACTTTAAAGCGTTGCTTAGGGGCAAGTAACACTATACACGATATCTTCAATGAAAGCGAGGGCAACACCACTTTTCACTGAACTTGAAAATTACTCTCGGCGTCTAAAAACGCACAGGTGGACCCTGCATAAAAGATTTCGGTTCCTGCATATTTGCCCATTTTTGGAAATTTCTTTGAAACGGAGCAGTCAACCACTGAATGTTTGATGGACATTCTTTCTGATCAGTATCTTCAAACAAAAGGTATATACGGTACCCTCTCATTTTTGGATCAATGCAATTGTGAGTCATTAACCTTACAACGCAATCCTCCACAGACATTAATTGGATATTTTGCATGTATTTTGTATTTATATATTTGAATAATTGGCGTTTCTGTATTTACATAATGTATTCTTCTCGCTTTCTCTTCTAATCGCGCTTGTTTTTGACATCAGACAATTCGTATTGCTGACTGCCATGGCCAGTGGTATTGATGGTCTCTGCAAGACGAGATTTCGCCATTTTAGTGGCTTCATTTGCAACGGTTGTGATGATTCTTTCAGCAGGTCCCCACAAGTTGAGAGCGTAAACAACATAACCCACACTGACACAGAGGATAAAGAGCACAAGGTAAATTGGACTCTTGAGGATGGTCATGAATTCGTTCCAACCAAGCGCAATCATCATGATAATCACCCAGGATGGGACCTTGGCCGTTGTTGCTACCACAGAACGCTTGGCTTCCAAGTAAAATGCATCTGATTCACGCTTGAATCTGTTGGTGATATCGATCTGCTTGGCCTCTCCCAAAATTGTAAGCGATTGTTTAAAGTCGAAATCGTCAGTGGATTCGATTTCGAAATCCTCATCCATGCTCAAGTCGACCTTGGAAAATATCTTGATCAGCAATAAAGTCTAAATGGAAAAAAAGTAGTTAGTTTAAAGTACAAATAACCGGTCGAGTCGAAATTACCTCATCTCTGGCCTTTTTAAAGTAAGAATCAATATCGTCCTCAGGTTTCCACACCTTGGGAAGTCCCTTGTCGTCATAACGGAACTTTTCTTCAAATCTACCAGAATAAACTATTAGTGTCACCTTGATTAAAACTAGTTTATGTATTTGACGTACCTGTTACGAAGCTTCAACAGCAAAAGATTGTCAGCTAATTCTTCGTCCACCTTTTTACGCAGAACAACCCAAGTTTGTCTCTTAAGATCGGCAGTGGATTTAGTAATTTCTTCTTCAGAGGAATCAAAACCTATCAATTCACGGTGTAAGTCAAGTGTTTCAATTTGCAGATCCTTCTTCAACTTACTCTTGGCTTTCTTAGCCAGTAGTTTCTCACCGTCAGAGACTGTAGTTTTGTAAGTTTCGATGATCTTGTGCCACATATCACTCTCGGGGCGATTCAATTCGAGAGCAACAGGATCGGCGAGTTCAGACTCGATTTGCTTTTCAAGAGCCTTGTTCATCTTTTTGAATTCTTCGACTCGAGCTTTGGATGAAATTTCGGTAAAGTCCTCATTCAAAAGTTCCTCCTCATGAGCATATGACCAGTCTGTATCAGACAGAATGATAGCTAAAACATAGTAGGGTTAAATAAAACGAATCATCATACTTGATGTCATGCCCATGTTACCTTTGGCTCCATTCAAAAACATGTCGCTAGCTTCCTTTCTGCAAGAAGAAACAGCCTCAGCAAAGTTGTATCCAGGTACCTTTAACTGCTTTTGAAGATTTTCGTCAAAACTGATGATGGCCTTTTTGTGCAGATTGTTCAATTGACCAACAAAGTATACGCCCAACTGAGTATTCAATTTGACAAGCATCTCTGATCTCTTCTTTTGATAAACGCCTTGGTTGTAACGAGATGCGCTCTTGTCAAACGTCTGCATTGCTTCTTCTCTCATTGCCTTCATCTTTTCGCCTAATTCAGGGATGATTTGACTCTTTTCGAGAATAGGTGATTTGAATGGAGCAATCTGTTCCTTGAATACTTCGAAAGCAGCCTACAGGAATCGAATTAATACGAGTAATGCATCTATGAGATGGTGTTGCTACTTTACATTGGAAATTTCGTCACATCTGTATTGGGCCAATAATTCTTGCTGAGTGGGCAGATCCAAATCTTTGTTGGTGAGCACCTTATCCCAAATGCTGGATGCGTACATGTTGTAACCGTCTGCAGGAATACGCTTATGGTACTCGGGACGGAAGACAAAATCAGGATTCTCAGGATCGTTGAATCTGATTTGGTGGTGCAAGAGTCAATGCATGTATTACCCAACAAAAATATGGCATTTCTTACCTTGAGCGCAGCTTCTTCACTTCCTCATCAAACTTTTCAGGCAGCAGAATTTTGTGAGGCAAACCAGTAAACATAAAGTCGAAGTAATCCGTAATCTTGCAGTTCTCGAGGCCTTCAGGCTATCATAGAACGCTTTGGTCAGCACACAGAGCACCGTATCCACCTCTTTTTTCCATCCATTACCTTTGACAAACTCTCCCAAATCTTTTCCAGATCCGCTTTTAATGTCTTTGCCAAATTTTCCAATGGTGTTGCACCAACAAAGTCTCGAATGACGATCAAAAGCAACGTCTTCTCCTTACTATAGCACCGAATGGAGAAATGGCATGATGAATACAATGACACTCACACGTGTTTGTTACAAATGAACTATCATTACCTCTTTTGATTTTGAAACAGTTGCAAATTGACTTCGAATACAGTTTTCAAAAGGCCCATATTTGCACCTTGATAAAGACCCACTTGGTGCTCCCACAGATTGATGATGATAACCTCACTCGTTGCCATAGAAAACAGTGCTGATTTGCGCTCAAAGTCTTGATCTTCACCTCTTTCACGACCATCTGTGCCTTCGACATCCATCACAAGAACATGCATGCCTCTGCCACGAGACAACCAGATACCTTTTGTGGTCTGTTGACGTTGGTTCTCATCCATTTCCACAAATGAAGTACCAAAGAGTCTGTTCAACAAGGTACCTTTTGAGCGAAGCATGGTGTGAGCAGGGTGTTTGTTTGTGTGATCGCCTCAAACGCTACTTACTTTTACCGGTACTTTGAGAGCCAAAGACGGCTACGACATCGTATTTGAAGCCGGCATCTGCTAAACCCCACGTCTTCATGTATTCAGGCAGTTGTTCACTAGCGATTCAAATGTTATGTTTGTGCATTACATCAATTGATAAAACTGCTTTACGTGAATTTTTGATGTTCATCAACAACTTGAAGGCGAGGAATGGTCTCCACATCGTGGTCCCAGTCTTGGATGGCGCTGGAACTTGTCTTTACTGACGACAAGCTATCAACAGGAGTTGCCATGTGTTGATCTTGTTTAGAGTGATTTAACGTTGTCTCCATGCTGAACTATATTCTTTTTTTTAGGGAGAGAGAGAAAGAAAGAGCAAGAAAAGAAAGAAAAGAAAAAAGAAGGAATTTATAGCCAACAACGGAACTGACGAGCAAACCAGAAACGGAGCCGCCCAAATTTGATGTGTGTATGCAAACCTACCAAATTGAAAAACACTAGGATGTTTTTGAATAAGCGTCGTTCGGGGCATCATGTCATTTCTCTCTATTCGAGTTGTCGTCTTTTCATCATTAACAACGCATCTTTTTTTTATACTGAAATGAAGGCTGTTATCACTGGTGCATCTGGTCTGTTGGGTAGAGCCACTTTTAAGCAATTCAAAGACGCTGGCTGCCAAGGTAACAAATTGAGAGCAACTTTGACAACAATAGTCGTTCTGAAATAGCCTCTATAGTTGTTGGCACCGCATTCTCTCGCTCAAAAGGCGACTTGATCAAGGTGAGTTGGATGGATTGTCCTATCACTGGGACCCTGTTGACTAAATCACATGTATCAGTTGGATTTGACAGACGCAGTTGCAGTCGAGCACTTTTTAAAGGAGCAGAAGCCCGATGGTAAGTGTAATCTCGACTTTATTCCATAAAAACCAACACGTCTCGGCTTAGTGCTGGTTCATTGTGCTGCTGAGCGCCGCCCTGATGTTGCTGAGAGAGATCAAGATGCTGTGTTGCGTGTAAGTATATCTGTGTATGATCCCAAGACTCGCACATGTCTGATAACCACCCGCAAACACAGTTGAACGTGGAAACCCCTAGAAATCTCGGCAAGATCTGCAAGGACAATGGCATCATGCTAATTTACATTAGCACGGATTATGTGTTTGACGGTACCGCTCCACCTTACGAGGTTGGAGATAAGCCCAACCCCTTGAATTTCTACGGCCAGACTAAATTGGATGGCGAGGAGGCTATCAAGGGCGTGTATCCCGAGGCCGTGATTCTTCGTGTACCCATTTTATACGGAAGCACCGAATACAATGCTGAGTCTGCAATCAATGTCTTGATTGACGTTGTTCAGGTATATATATGTTTCAGCAAAAAAGCCTATATCGCATGATTTTAATTGACTTGTTCATGTGTAGAACCACGATAAAAAAGTAACTGTTGATAACGTGGCAAGCCGTTATCCTACCAATGGTAAGAAACATCACATTGCATTTGGTTTGCATTCTTCTGTACTCAATACCTAGTGTTTAGTTGAGGATGTTGGACGAGTGTTGAAAGATTTGGCTGGTAAGGAATGCGCGAGACTTGTCTAACCTGAGCCTGGCTAATTAGCGTGTATTTATAGTTGCCAAGATTGAAAATCACAAGGATATCAAGGGCATTTACCATTTTTCAGGTGAAGAGAGTATCACAAAGTACCAAGTGTGCGGTAAGTTGGACCTGAGTGGGGAGGGGGGCAGAGGACACCAATTTGACAATTATTATAGAAATCATTGGCAAGATTTTGAACGCTCCTATTGATCATCTCACTCCTCAAGATACTGTGGATAAAGCCGCTTCAGGTAAATAGTATAGAGAAAGATGTGCTTATAAAAATTTCGTTAACATGGCAATAGTCTCAAGACCTGAAAACTCTCATTTGTCCAGCAAGCGTTTGCAGGACAGTGGCATTGATACACACTGTGTCAAATTCGCTACCTGGTTCTCTGAAAACCTCCATCCCAAAGAGAAATAAATTCAAATTGATGGCTCTGAACAAAAGTAGATGATAGCCGAGAAAGTGTTCTAAATTCAGGATATTATTAAAATTGTACTGCTCTTAGTTGTTGGTCGCAGGGCTTGAATAAGGTCGTAAATAAGCGCATTGTAGTTCATGATTAGACTTCAAGAAAATTCTTTTTCATTGTTCACATCAGATATGGCTAATCTGTGTCGATGCGGCTCAGAAAGCCATTCAGTAGCAGAACATCTCGCCGAAGCTGTCATCTGAACCCAAGAAACGTGCTCAAAAACGAAAAGAATCCTTTGACATGTATACTCAAATGTCAGATTTCAGAATACATCAACATGCAATTGGGACCTACAGAGTAGCACTGGAAGAGATTGAGCGTAGTGAAAGCAATTAGACGTCTATACAATGTCTTTTACTATGCAAAATGTGGTTTTCAGGGCAAAATGCAGCCTATGCTGAGATTGAATTTTAGAGCTGCTGGCTGCCACTGGTCCTCCAGATCTTCATCTGGACATCCAAAAACCTTTCAGGAACAATTACACAAGATTTTTATACTCGAACAGCAGGTATTTCTCTACACGTTTACATGTAAAATTGGACGAGGAATCCAGTGGTGTTAATTTTAAAGCGATCTCTTTTGTCTGTGGAGAGTAACTGCGAAAAAATGCAAAACACGTTTTCGGAGAAAAGGTCTACAAACACTATACTAAATTGATCTGAAGACACCTTCACATGCTCCAGTGCTTCTCTGCGGTTATTTTGAGCTTAGGAACACCTTAATAGAAAACTTCATTTTCGAGGTGAAAACCTCCATCGTTCAAAATCATCAAATTTTCCCTTGCTACCATAGGGCTGAAATGGCCAGAAATCGATAATCAACTCGACCCCCAGAAAATTACTGAAAAGTGATCCATAACGTAATGTCAGGTCGTAGAACACGATTACACTTGTTTTGAGGCCAAGTTCGCGCTTCGTTGGCGAGATATAAGCGACCTAAACTCTTGATTTTACAGTGGCAAATACATTTGATGGCTGCTCGCTGAACATTGCGCTTATTAACATCAAATTTGATGGTCTGTAGTTTATCATCTAGCAAAACAGTGCATTATTAAACTCGTTGTACATTAAAAAGTGCGCAGATTTACCCAAAGTCGATGAAAAAACTGTTTTTGAAGCAGGTATTGAATTGATTGACGGGCATTGTGTCATTTCAGGGTTGAGCGAAAAGGAGAATGTCTCTCGCCCGACTTTGACATAGCCTTTCTTTACTATTAGAAATCACATATCGTCCAACAGATGAACAGAATTGATCCATTTCGTAAGTTTCAACATAGTTAAAGGGTGGATGACAGCTCGTGATCCTTTGAAATCTTGACGTGTGTATGCTTATTATTTATTAGCGTATCAGATATTGTTAAATATAGTGTAAATTCATTGAAAAGCTCAGGCTCTCTTCATTTGACGATCAACAACCATCAAACTGCCGACAAAGGTCAAATTCTATACACTGTGGTTAGTTCCGTAAAGCTTTCCGGTAATAATGATGCCTACCATTTTTGATCTCACTTCCACAATATCCTCTGGCACAAGGAAAATAGTAGCGCCCAACTTACGAGCAATAGAAATAGCCAGACGGGCGTTATTGAAAGCATCCTCATCTAAGATAGTACAGAGACATGTGAGCAACTGCACATTGAAATTATTCCAGTTTAAACATTACCAGTGTTACCAGCGGTAGCATGAGTGGCATCAACGATACCGGGTTTCATGCCATTGAGGACATCCAAGAAGAATACACCGGTACGAAGAGATGGATCTCTGAAAGAACTCATCTTGCTCTGCTTTCCACCTCTTTGAGCAGTTTCATTGGCCCACTTTACCATGTCCATATCAGTAACAGGTCGACCACCTTCACTCAAGGACTGCAGGGTACGCACGATATTCTCGCGCATCATTTGCCAGACAAGACCCAGAGTCAACGTCTTTTGCTCATCGACAATGTCGGCACCTTGAATACCCACCAAGGAGAACCCGTTTTCTTGTCCAAGACGCACAGCATAGTTACAATTCTCCAGCTGCTTAAAGCGAGACAAGGGCTGCTTTTTACTGACCATACGCCATTGAACGAGTCCAGGTTGCACCTTATCAAACGCCTGCAACAAGATCAAACCGTCCTTCAAGTCTTCATAGAGATTGTATACACCCGGTTCCACGTTCAAACTGTTTAGCCACAGTGTAAACATACGAGCTTCACGTTCGCCTTCGGCATCAAATGGCTCTACTTCAGGAGCCTCCTCTTCTGTCAAAGGCTCAAGGCCAGGATGCGTATTGAACAAGTGGGCAACAAAGGCCAAGTTGAGCTTGGGGTTACCAGCCACCATTGCTTTGGGAGTAAGGTATTTGCGACAACCGATGGCTTCAGCATTCTGGAGCACCATTTCAGCACGTTTCATAACGTCTTGCTCTTGCAGAGGGGCACGAGAACATTCGTCAGGCTTGATTTGGTTCAATAAGATGGTGTAGTTTTCACCATCGCATACATCTTTGCTAAAGTTGTTGACTCTACATTATCTGTCGGTAAGCTTTTCTTGATTGCGAGAACCCCAGCACACACACACACACACACACACACACACAAACACAATACCTTCTCTCCCAGCCAGCCGCCTTCAAATGAAAGTTGAACCATCTCAACAAGATGACATCAGGAGGCAATTTCAAGAATTCCTCCAAGGTCTCATCTTGCTCCAACAAACGATACAACTCGGGATGCTGTTGGATAGTAATCTTGTTCAACAAACCTCGCTTGATAATTTGCCAAATAAGACCTAGAATCAAGTACTCTTTGCCTTCAATGATGTCTTGAGAGCCAATGTTGACGACGGAACAGCCAATGGCCTTTGCTGAATTGACGACAATGTTGTTGTTTTCGACCATTTGAAAGTTGTTCATCTTCTTTTTGACATTGAGAACACGCTCATCAATGGTGTCTGGCACAGCGTCATTGATCAGTTTACACAAGATGAGACCATCTCTGCATTCGTCAAACAATTGCATTGTGTTGGTGGGGATAGGCAGGCGATAACCGACGTCGGGGTCCATTTCCATGACGCTGTTGATATGGCGAGTGAACTCTGTGCGTTCATCCTCATTGATGGTGTGAGTGGCATCGCTGTTGGCGCCTTGGACACGAATCTTGTGCTGGTGGACATCAAAAGCGCCCTTGTTGCGACCCTCCTTTAGTCTGTTTGCCAGCTACACGGAATTCATTTAGTATCTCCGGTAGGTGGACAATAATGCAAATGAAGAACTCCCCCCCCCCCCAAAAAAAACAAACCCATAACTTACATCAATGAACTCTTCCACGTCAATCTTGCCAGTAGCACTTGTGGTTACTTGCTTCAAATTGGCTCTAATCTCGTCATAGTTATCACTGTAACCCGTGTCTTTGCAAGCCTGTTGAATCTCGCGCTGATCAAGCAAGCCATCTGCATCCAAATCGCACTCTCTAATCACGCAACGCAAGTAAGCGCCGAGGCCAAGCAAAGATGTATAAAAACTTACTCGAATTTGTCAATCAATGCATTGATATCATTGACTTGGAAATTGGGATACTTCTTTTGAAGCATAAACGCATTGACGACCATGTTGATTGTAAAAAACTAAAGAGAAGAAGAAGAAACAAAAGAAAAAAAAAAGAGGTTGATTCATTTATTTTCAAAACATGCTCAATCTAAAACCTACCGTGTTGTTTGAGCGAGAATAGGTTTCTTCGGAGTAAATCCATGCTCTCATGTTGGATGATGATGCTATACTAATGGGATGATGATGATGATGCCGTTTGTGACCTCTGGCAGCTCAACATTTAAACCAGGAATTGCAGCTTTTTTCTTCTCTTCTTCTTCTTCTTCTTCTTCTTTTGCTCTTTATATTAAATATTTGTTACACAAAATATGTCAAATCCGTTCGATCAGAATCCTTGGCAATCCAGCAGCCAGCAAAACATAAGCGGGCCGCGCTTTGGCAACGCCTATGACGATGAACCGGCTTACGGCAATGCCTACAGCAGCAATAACATCAACACAATGCCTGGTTTCAGCACGACAGGCTACAACAATGCTTGGGGCGATGAATCGAACAAGACACAATACGATACAAATGCATATAATTCTCCTCCTCCTCCACAAGCACATCCTTACGGCACAGCGCAAAACATGCCTCCTCCTTCTCAATCTCCTTATGGCGGGAATCAATCATTGCCAGTTAACAATGATGCTTATAGATACACTGGAACAGCTTACGGCAATCAGACATTGCAGCCAGGCGGCGGTGCCGGATATCCTCCACATTCACCTACACCTTCCAATGTCAAACCAAGTGCCACACCCGAACCGTCGGTAGGGCCAGATCCTTGGAATGGAGAGACATACCATACTCCTAACAAGTGGCGTTTTTGGTTACGTTTTGTCATTTTGCTAGCAAGTATTGGACATTTAGGTTTTGCTGCTGGTGCTCGACCCGTAAGTGTGATGGAAGGATAAAGCTTTTTTTTTGGGTAGCAAGTGTTAAATGAATGAAATACATAGTACTCTGGCCAAGATGTTCCCTTTTACACATCTGCCTGCTTTTACTATTTGTTTGCAGTGGTATGTTGATGGATGATCAGTGTGCTGAATCGTGTGCCATGCTAACAATTACTGTCCTTAGGCAATCCTCTCGATTATATACTCCATCTACCATGTCTTCTTTTACTGCTATCGACGCATGACAAAGAAGCCCAAGATGAATCGACCTATTATGTTTGCCATTGATTTGTTGTTTGCTGTATTATGGGGTATTGGTGTCATTGTCGAGGCGGCTAAATTCAAGTGCACAGACGGCAGTAAATTCTGTAGTTTTTACAATGTGAGTATCTTTTGGGGTTTCTTGGCTTTTGCTGCCTACATCCTTGCTGTTTTCTGGGATATTTGGGGTGCTTGCTGTGGTGCCAAGAGACGAAAGTAGCTGCAGCAAGATCTGTCGCTCCAGCATTTCTATTTACAATTGTACTATTGCTCCATCTTTTATAACTTCCCTCTATCTCTACAGCTTATTCATCTTAATTGCATAAAAATGAAATTTAATCTTAATTTGTTTTATTGGTGATGGCTAGAGCAGATTCCATGTCCTTGTGTACATGTAGTTTGCTTCATCTTTTCGCTTCTTAATTCATGCCTGTTGAACAAAAAGTTTCAGAGTAATGTTGAATCGATACGCCTTTTGATTCCAGTTCGGACAGAGTAGCTTCAAACTGTTGTGGATCCACAGGTTTCGTGCATTCTTTGACCAGAATCGTCTTGAAACCAAACTTGATGGCATCCAAACAAGTCCATTTCACGCAATAATCAGCAGCAAGCCCAACAATGATGACCGTATCAACGTGATTTTGATACAATATCTTGGCTAAGTTTGTGATTTCCGAGTAATTGTTATCGGCAAAGGCGCTATACGAATCAACATGATCATTCATGCCTTTGTGGACAATAAAGTCAATGTCTTTTTCATCAATTTGCTTGGAGATCTCTGAGCCGAATGAATGTTGCTGTTACCATGTCAGTACAGAAGGCATTCATATCGTTGTACATAGTTACCACGCAATGATCTGGCCACATTACTTGCGTCCCCTTGACGCCTTCATACTCAATTTCCTTGGTCTCGAATACCTGTTTATCCGCGTGGTTGGATGCAAAGCTGATGTGACTCTGTGGATGCCAATCCTAAGAGAGCACTGTTAATTATTCGCTTTTTTGATATGAATTCCTCGATCAACATACCTTGGAAGCTACAATCAACCCACCCTTTGCCTTTACTTGCTTGATGAGGCTATTTACAGGTTGCAAGATGCTGTTTGATTCAGCCACTGCCAATGATCCACCTTCAAGGAAATCATTTTGTATATCGACTAAAACAAGTGCAAGTTTGCTCTGCTCAGAATGAGATTAGCATGAATCCAGTCTTGTCATATTTGTATAATATGTACCATTTTATACAGGAAAAATTATTGGAAAGCAAAAAGAGAATCCCGCTATTATCCGAGAAGCAACACATGTAACCTTTAATCACATCAGCATAAATGTGGCTTCTTTCAGCCAATGATCAATGTAGTTTGATTGATTTTCAACAATAGAATCTCATTGTATCACTCATGCTATTGATTCTGTCTCTTCAATCAGGGTAGCATGTATCCATTATCAAGCAAAAAAGGGGATCATTATATATCATTTCAACCTGTGCTATCATGATGATCCTCCCCTTGGAACTCCGGGTAAGTATGGACACCAAAATGTAGAAAAATAAAAAATGGCTCTTTACCTGCTTTTCTCTTATTCTCAATTACATATACCATGTCTAGTAGAACACCCAACGATATACTCATGAAGAGGGATACTCGTTCCTCTAAAGCCAGAATACAAAAGAAGAGCACTCAGCCAACGAGAACATCCACACGTTTAAGAGATGTCTTTATCAACAGTGCTCAGCGTGAGGAATTAATGACTGCATGTTCAAAAGGCGATGTAGCCAGAGGTATATGTATAGCAACGGTGTGCGAGATGGCATTGTGTATGTATATAGCTCATCATTCGCTTTTTTCAGTGTCTCATCTATTGCAAGAAAAAAAGGCAGGCATCAATCCAGACCTCATTCGAGATTCAAAACTGCGTACGCCCTTGTTGATCGCTTGTGCTGGAGGTCATGCTGCCGTTGTGAGACAGTTGATTCGATTTGGAGCAAATGTGAATAATCCCATGGGCGATATCGTGGGGAATAAACCGCTTGATTTAGCAGTGATATCCAATGATGTGGATACAGTGTTGGCAGTGTTGGAAGCTGGAGCAAAGGTAGCCAGCCATGATAGTAGCCAGCAGCACGGTATGGCAGACGATGGATTGCCATTGGCATTGCGACGAAGAGCAGCGACAAGAACACCTTTGGATCTAGCAAACTCTAGACTGGAACTGCTCATCCAGCAGTCTGAATCAAAGGGAACCATCAAATCCAATACAATGGATCAAGTAAAGCAGGTAATAATAAGGTGTATGAATGGGGGGGGGGATCATTGTTTTATTCGCTCTTTTTTTTTGACATGTTTTGTCATCACAACAGATCATCAAATTGCTGACCCACTTTCTACCGCCAACGACTGTGGATGAATTGAACGAGCTCACCGATAAACTGTCATCTATCAACATTGCCAACGAAAGCACCAGTGCGGATAGCCACGATGACCAGCAAAAGAACAATGAAAGCATGTTTGTCATGAAGAGCCTGCGAGACGTCATTTCCAAAATACAAATCTAACAAAAAGACATCTATAATGCTGCATCATGAATGGACATTTTGCCTTTGCTGCTCAACTGCTCGTTGAAGTGCTCGTAATCCTCTCGTGTAATGAATAAAAATGTATCGGTACCAGACCACAAGCACAGTTCAAATTCATCATCTTGATTGCATAATTGCTTGAGCATATCAATCACTTCCTATATACACACACACATAAGTTCAGTGTTCCCTCGCCACTTGACAGCAGCACTGCTCTAGTACTACTATAAGGCCTACCTCTTGCGATAATCCTATCGATTTGGCCAATGCATCTGTATCACACAATTTCCTCTCTTTCACCAGCTTCTTTAGCTTGCTGCTGTATTTGCTGAATCGAGATTGTCGCTTCTTTGCATCCTTCTCTTGTAATGCCTGCATTTTCATCTCTTCCTTGGCCTTGGCCTTGGCTTGTTTCTCCTTTTCCTTTCTGCGCTTTTCCATCTCATCCGTCTTTTGTATAGACTGTTCCATCTTGATGCGTCTGTATTCTTCTTCTTGAACTTCCTCTTGTGCTCTTCGTAGATCTCGTTGCTGATCCATGTACTCTCTGTATCGTCTCTTTTCTTCTTTTTTCCGTAATTTTTCGCCTCTTTTTTTGCCTACTTTTTTGACGCGAACCGCAGTAGAAGAACCTTCGCCATGGTTGTCATCGGAAGCGTCCATCTCATCCTCCTCTTCTTGATCATCAAGCTCTTGCAAGTATTGATGCTCAAATGTCTGTGGTTGGGTATTGATAGGTGCTGTATATTATGTTTAGTTTCTGAGTGCATTCATCTATGTACCTATATACGTTACCATACTGAGGGTTTCTCTGTCTCTGTCGAATGTCTAACAGCACCAGAATACCAACGACACATACGATAATAGGTATAAATACAAACAATGGTATTCCTTGGCCTTCTTTATCTGCAGAAGCCATTTTGTCTGAGGTGCATGGATAAAAAAGAGAGAGAAGTGTTTCCTGGCAAAGAAAGCTCAAAACACACTAGATTTCCCCAATCACAACATTTTGCGTACCCGCTCTCTGAATTCTCACTAATGCAAATTAGTTACTATTGTTTGATTTCACTACACTCAATAACGGTATCGCCCTACAAGATCTCATCAAACACACTTCAAATCAATTGGTAGAATAATGCACTTATCAGAGATATAGTACTGTACAAATTATACTTGACAATCAACCCAATTCCATGCATCTACATTTTTTACAATGATCCACGTCTTTACTAATGGAGGCAGCTCCTTTACAGGCCTTTAGTGTACTTGGATTACCTCTTACATGTCGAAATTAAGCAAACTACAGTCAAAATTATATGTATTTGAGTCGTGTTTTCTCGTGCTAGAGGCCATTTTAGCGTTCCAGAATAGTGTTAAGCAGTTGCTCTGATCTAGCACTTGCTACCTGATACCATTGCTCAACTTTTTGGGGACCAAAAAAACACCTTCAAAATTCGATCGAGAAGCATGAGTGACCCCCCATGGTTTTCATCGAAAATCAAACGATCGCGTTTTTGACGTTGATAACGAAGACTTGTACTATGGTATATATTAATTCAAAGTGATGGTATCGATCCAACGCAACTGCTGAAACCTTGTTTGAGAGACCTTTATATGGAAATTTTTGACTTTTCGGCTATAAACCGTATTTCACATTTTCAAAGATTGCTAGTGAAGTTTGTTCTAAACATCTGTTATAAATAGCACCATTGAATGCGTCTTGAAAAGTACTCCAAGGGTGGATTAGAAAGCATGGGATGATCATCGCAATTTACATATTCGAATCTGGTGAAATAGATCGATTGTGTCAACTTTGGCCAGAATCTGTCCAATCTGAATGAGGCTCTGAGCGGCGTGTAAAAAAATTTGTCAGCCAAAATCAATGCCATAGCATCTTACGGCAATAAATGCTTCTGATGATGGTTTTAGGAAGTGAATTGCGATAGATCGCTAATGCACACTTTTAAAATGAGTTTGCGAGCTTGTATTTTTCTTAAAAGCATTGTTTTCTAGTAAATTATACGATATTAACGCGATCTTTATCAATGTGGTATTACCATGTGCATTATATGAATGTGGAAGACTCCGTCGCATCTCGATTTGCAAGAGTGGGTCAGTAAGACTATTTGCATATACCAAGATGGCTACAGATAATATTCCCATCAGGCTTCCTAGTATCTGGATTGCAGCATCTCATGTAATCAGGCACCAAATGATTCTTTCCGTCCCGATCACAACCAACAAACAGCAGCAGCAGATGATCAGATGCTCCCCAAGATTCCTCCCGTCAACTGTATTTAGCTGGATCCGCCTCTAAATTTAATTGTGAAAATGCTACAAAGCACATGTTTCTGACTACATGTACCTGCAAGTGACGTATAATACATGTAATGAAGCATTTGATGATACTCGATCAGAAATTGAATAAAAGAGAATGACGACTTTTTTTAATAAGCTAGCTACTGAAATGGCGCTAGATTGGTTTTTATTGTCTGTTTATGGAAACAAAAAGAAGCGTTCGAGTAACACATGATGATTGAATGGATGGTGCTGTAGTTAAGTCAGAGATTGCTTGCTGCTGTGCTGCTGGCTGTATAGTAGACATAAATCCCATGGTTTTATGATAGGAGCTCAGCCTCCCCCCCCCCCCTCTCTCTTTCTCTGTTGCCGATACGCCGCCCTGCAGATTACTATGCGTGAGTGAAAGATGGAGGCTTAAGCATTGGTGTAGATAAAGTGGACACAAAGATAAAGTGATTTCCTTTTAAAGAAGTGATCTATCGTCATTTCCAAGATTAAGGTTAACCTGTATGAAAAGATGAAAAGCTCAAAACTTCTCCTGTTTCTATATTTTCTTCTATCGTTCTTTCTTTCTTTCTTCTTCTTCTTCTTCTTTCTTGTATTAAAAAAAAACAAACATGATGAATACTATGGTAAGCGCACCTCATAGCAGTACATTGGCTATCCCATCGCTGTCTCCACCTGAAAGCGCCAACAGTGCATCCAGCAATGCCTCTTCAGCATCATCGCCACGAAGATTATCACAGACAATTACAGACATCGTTACAGGGTCGAACCCAAACACCACTCGCAGTAGATCAGGCTCATCTCCTCGATCGCCTTCACCAACTCACGTAGAGATACAAACGCCCAAGAAGCTGTCGATTGAATTTGAAGGAGGAACACATATCATTGTGAGACCAAATCGAATCATTCGAGGTATTGTATATAAGCAACTATTATATTCGCTCTTTAGTGTTGGCGCGTGTATTCATGTCAATTGAATTACAGGCGTTGTTCATCTCAAGACACCACAGCCTATCCAAGCCAGTCAAATCCGAATCAGAGTATGTATAGCGTGTGAGTCAATAAGAGAGCAGGATCCATCATTAACACGACCATGTGCATAGTTTCGTGCCGAAGAAGTAGCAACAGCCAAAGTCAAGGAGTATGGATTGGAAAACAAAATTGAACGCATTGATCAGTCCATCACCACCTATTTCGATGTGAGTACCAAAGTGTGGGGAACAGAGCCTAGTGGTAAGTAGTGGTATATTTTTTTGTGTCCACCTATATATTGGCCCTAACGCACTATTTTACCACAACAAAGCCTATTTAATGAGTCCGTGGGAGGTCATTGAACCGGGAGAACATCAATACCCATTTGCATTAAAGGTAGTATATTGTGGATAAATTACGTACAGAAAAAAATCACAGTGTCTCATGTGATACGCATGATTTTATAGTTTCCCAATGTGAATTTCCCTCCATCCACCGATGATCCTGTTGGGTTCTCGATTCACTACATTTGGTCAGCTCACTTGGATGCCCCCTCCTTCAACCCGGGTGCTCGGTCAAAAGAGTACATTATGCCCTACAGACCCATTGTCTGCGCACCACCTACAAAGGAGTGGGAATTTACGCAGACGGCCTATCAAGTGGATAAAAAGACACCGATCGCCAATGTCAAGGCCAAATTACCAAGAAGAGCATTTTGTCCAGGTAAGCTGCGAGACGGCATCTGTTAGAGTGCCTATACTAATGTGTACATAGATGAGGATGTTGACATGGAGTTGCATGTGGATAGTATCCCAACAGATCTCGTGGTAACCAACGTCAATTTTACGCTCAACAAATGCTGCACTGGCCAGATTCAGATACAACGAGGCCTGGCACGCAAATCAAAGGTCAGGAAAATCCTCAGCGGTTCTCTTCCAGTTGGAGGCAACGGAGGCAGCATTCGTCTGCCAGTCAAGTTCCATGTACCCACTCGCTTGGTGTCACCTAGTTTCCTCTCCCGTCATATCCGAGTGTACTATGAGATGCTGTTCACTATTCAGTTCACAAGCCACGGTGGTCTCCTCAAATCCACCCCAAGCTGCGAGTTTTCTATACCCATTGGCATCACTAATTTACCGCACAACCATCTCTTGCACATCCCCAACCTCACTTCTGTGCAATCCTACCTCCAGTCAAAGGAATCGCCCATCTTTTTTGATCCATTTTTAGATGAACCTCCTTCGCAATCCAGCATCCCAAGTGAATTATGGGGTCCTTTGACGGCTGCACTGACAACACCCCCCATCACATCACCTCCAAACTACTTTAGTCTTTCCGATTTGCCATCCCAGTTTATCCAAAAAGACCGAGAAGAGCGTACTACCTTTACAAGTCGATTGATCAAGCCTGGTATGGCTCAGGAGTTGGGTGATCCCATCACCATTGTATCTGAAAACAAGGACTGTGAATGGTAGACAGTTGTAAATATATATATACATTATCATATTAAAATCCATGTATTATCCACCCTCTAAACGGACATGAACGCATACTACACACACATGAAGCTGTGGTAAAGCCTTGTTTTAGCCTGACGAACCTTAATTTTACATGATTTTGTTTGTAGCACAGACCAAGCTGTATGTGTTTATTATTGATCGGTCAGAAATTATGTCAAAGATACGTATGTATGTACATGAATTAAGAATTAGAAAAAGGTATTTTAGTAAGGGGTCATAGTAGAATGGTTAAAACAAAATGGAGCTGAGCGCAACAAAGATGACCAAGGCGAGTATGGGATCCGTGGATTTGGGTGCTGTGGATGAAGATGCTGCGTCTAAGCGATTCGTGCTATCGTGCTGACGCTTGGCTACTAGTACTAATCTATCCTGAAAGTCATACTTTGTCTGGCTAGTGTAGACATCTGTTTTATTATCTGCTAGTTTCTCCTATACAACATTTATATAAAATTGCATTCAGACATTGCCATGTCGTGTCATGAGAAAATGGCATATATACCTTGGCTGCTAAACAGCATGAAATAAAGACAAGCAGACACAGTGTTATCTTGAACCGCATATTGTTGGGGATAATGAAAGGAAAAAAGCAAAGAAATAGAAGTTTACAGAAACATCCTCCCTTTATATGTATAGGTTTTTGATTTGGGATTTTAACCTTTTCGCAATGACGTTAAATAAAATCTAAACGCATCATTAAGACGCCGTTTTCATATATGGTCTTATTCGACAGCTTAAACATTTGATGGGATCAGTTAATTACTTGGCAAATCACTCATCACAGAGAGTCGAGTCGCCTGGCACAATCAAATATGGTCGTTCAAGTACGCATTTCAGGTTGAAAAAACCTCGGGTTCGCCATTTGTTTGTGTATGTTATGTATATAGATTGAGTAATTGGTTGAGTGTGGTAATTAATAGTAATTGCATGCTTCATTTATTAGCTGGGTGTCTACACCACATGTGAGTATATACTACAACAAACACTGATTCAATAATAATAATGCTCAGCGTAGATCTTGACCTTTCCTAGCCATCACATAGCTGTTATGATTTAGACAACAGCAAACCCTGTTGGACGTGGTATGTTGCATTTGCCAACAAAATGATGCCATCTTCAAGTGAATAAACCTGATTTGAACCGTGTACAGAGCATAACTAAAGGGGCAAATCTAGCATTACTACATCAACTGTAGTTTGCAATGTTCAATAAACAACATTGCTTGGTATTGCTACACCCGAGGCACGCTGTACCAGGATTTTAACCACAATACCATGGTTCCGCTTCACATTTCTCAGTGATAGACAACAGCGATCGCTTGCACATTGGGCTGATCGATCATGGCCAAGAGTTTTGTACCGGTTCAAGATATTATGCCAAGTGGTATACAAGCGATCTCTGCCGTTTCCATCATTCAGGATTTTCTGAATCCAATGATTCGGATCGCCGGTTTATACGCGTACGCATTAAATCGTCATCATAGATTCTAGAGAATTCCGCATATCATCAGGGGATTTGTTGAGAAAAGCGCTTTGAAGGTTTTTTTGTTGCGAATAAATGAAATGCATAAGAGTGGTTTTGTTTATCAAACTATGTGGTCCGTAGGCACTAAAAGAGCTTCAAATGTAATGAAGATGGCCACTAGTCAAACATGTGTCGCATTCCTTATAATTTTGGTTGATCACTCGATTATTAGCATTGAGTAAGAGTCTTTGAGATGTAGAATAATCACTTTCTGCCTCATAGGATAAGCGCATTATGCCACTCTATGTCACAAACCCAATATGGAGGGCGCTCCAAAGTGAATAAGGGTTAAGCATGATTTTCAGCCACACATACAAAACAGAATGCCTTGATCTTGACAGTGCCAATAGGATTATCTAATCAATATCTCGAATCTTTATCACAAGCAGCAACTCTTGGATTGAAAGCTAAATACTACGAGAAAACTACTGTAGATAAGCATGGGCTGTTTCCCGGCATTGTTAATGCACAGCATCTTTTCTTCACCAAGCCCTTCAGGAAACATCAAGATGAGAACTGACATGTCAAACACAGCCCTGAAAACCTTTGTTTGTAACATTTGAGACCTTGTGGCCAAGTATATGGCGTATTTGAAAGAGCAATGCCCAAAAGCCGATATCAGCCAAAAGCAGGCTCAGAGATGAGTAGCTTGGAAAAACTTCCTGTTGCAGGTGATTTGGCTGTAGAGATTCTTGCAAGTGCTTTGTGCAATCCTTGCTTTTATAGCGTCAATTGACATGATATCATTATGTGCTGATGCCGAAAAGGACCCATCAAATACTACATGATCCATCATTTTGGTAAATGTCTCAGCGATGCATGCCAGGAACAAAATAGATCTTCAGAGAAAACCCCAATTTTATTTGAAACAAAACGAATGGTAAAATGTATATGTACAGTTGTGTAGATGAAAAAACTTTTCTCGACGAACATGATGGAAGGATAGTAAAATGATGTTATTAAGGAGCTATAAAAGGTGTAGTAGGGTATGACAAGTTCATTTTTCTCTCTCTCTCGATGAACTCTAAAATGTTCAAGGCGATGGGATCCTCGGTAAATCAACAGGAGTAGGCTAGTAACAGCATTAAAACATGAGTGAGCTTAGCGCAACGAAAATGACAAGAGCAAAGATGGGATCTTTTGACGACGCTGGTGTTGTGGATGATGATGGAAAGATCACTGGCTCTTGTTGTTGTCTAGATAAAAGGGATCTGCGTTCGAGGTTCACCGATCTGACATGGAGTGTATTATTTTGCGAATAGGAGTTGATCGACTGTTGTGAATGTTGTGCCTAAATAAAAAATGTGAATATCCTGATCCAACAAGGACTATACCTGGGATGCAGATCCCTGGTTTCTGGTATAAACAACTTACGTTTATTGACAAGCAAAGAGATAATACGACCAATAGTGAAAAGAAGACGGTAGAGATGCGCATTTTGTAGTGTGTGGTGATTCAAGAGAAAGAAGGAAAGCGAAACCAAAAAAAGCATCAGTTTTTTTATATGATCCAGGTAGCCACATTGAGGCTTTTTTCTTGTTTATCATTGTAGTACCATCATGACGTTAAATCTGCCCTTGTTTGCATTTGGACGCCGTTGTAAATTTAGCTGTTTATTTCATTCCCTTCCATTTATCCCCTCCATCTTTGTTTCCCTTTTCCTTTTATTACCTCACAACGAAATTTCGCCACATTTCTCTTTTTCATCTTCTGCGAAGCCCTTGAAAAAGAATACAAGTGAAAAGCAAATACAAAAGGGTAAATCATTGGAAATCCAAACCTTAAATCTTAAATTAACTTGTTGCTGTTGCCAGGGCAATAATCAGCATGTCTTTTATCAACAAGTTCATCGATAAAGCAAAAGGCTCTCGCCAGCAAAATCAACCCGACAACCATACCCCACAAAATAGCAGCACTAGCAGCAAATCCATCTCCTCCATTGCAACTAATTCCACAAATCATAGCTCCTCTCATCAGACTGATTTCTCTAC
The DNA here is from genome assembly GCA_037040325.1 of Mucor sp. M7501. Classification (NCBI taxonomy): domain Eukaryota; kingdom Fungi; phylum Mucoromycota; class Mucoromycetes; order Mucorales; family Mucoraceae; genus Mucor; species Mucor sp. M7501. The sequence continues at coordinate 6,345 of JAXQGS010000025.1, read as the reverse complement.
TCTCAAGTCCTCCACCACATCCTCCTCAAATCATCACCATACCAAGCAAGATGAAGATTTAGAAGGTAAATATCAACACTTTCCTACTTTCTTTCTTTCCTTCTCCACACTTCTCTCCCCCCCTCTTTTCTCTTCTCCTTAAAATCTTATTTCAATTGTTACTCTATATAATTAGATTTGATTGAATCTCTTCAGCAGTTGAAAAAAGATAAACGTAATTTCACCTCTTTCCTACACACACATTTTGTTATGGAAGGCATTCAACTAACACCCATTTCGCAATGTAGCTGCTAAATCAGAAATGTCGGCGTCTTCAAACACAACCGCAACGACCGCTACAACAACAGCAGCAAAGAGCATAAATGAATCACAACCACAGCTGATGCAACATCAGCGTAGTAGCAACCGATCCACTCCCACCTACACTTCGGTATACAATGATCAATCAATCATCAAGCAACGTCAGGATCGCCCTCGACTCAAATTAGCGGACTTCAACATGCTGCGTACACTCGGCACAGGTTCATTCGGTCGTGTTCACCTCGTCCAATCTCGTGTTAACGCACGTTATTACGCTGTAAAGGTACTGAAGAAATCCGAAGTTGTTCGATTGAAGCAGGTGGAGCACACAAACAACGAAAAGCACATTTTGGAATCAGTAGCACATCCCTTCTTGGTGAATATGTGGGGTACGTTTCAGGATACCGTGAATTTGTACATGGTGATGGATTACGTTCCTGGCGGTGAGTTGTTCTCGGTACTTCGTCGGTCAAAGGTAATTTACGGCTATCCTCCCTATTTTCCCATATACTGAATGACTGAAACTCTCTTTAAATGATAGCGATTCCCTGACCATGTCGCCAAATTCTACGCTGCTGAAGTGATTCTTGCCATCGAGTACATGCACTCGAAAAATGTCATTTATCGCGATTTGAAACCTGAGAATCTATTGTTGGATAGTCAAGGACACATCAAGATTACTGATTTTGGCTTTGCAAAGCATGTTCCTGATATCACTTGGACCTTGTGTGGTACTCCCGATTACCTAGGTAAGATATGGCACTGTGAATAATATCTGACAAAGCATTGGGCTGACAACAGCCATCAATTAGCCCCAGAAATCATTCAATCAAAGGGATACGGTCGAGCTGTGGATTGGTGGAGTTTGGGCGTTTTAGTTTTTGAAATGTTGGCAGGGTAACGTATTAGTAGTTGGAGCGCGTATTTCGCACTGGCTCATTCTTTATGTGCTTGCTATAGATATCCTCCATTTTACGACGACGATCATCTCAAGTTGTACGAAAAGATTCTTGCAGGTCGTGTCAAATACCCTCAGTATTTTATACCCAATTCCAAAGATTTATTGAAGCGTCTATTAACTGCTGATTTGACAAAGCGTTATGGTAACTTGAAGGACGGTAGTGAGGACATCAAGAGACATGTATGGTTCCAGGGCGTTGATTTCAACCGGGTGTTGGCTCGTCAAATTAGACCTCCTTATGTCCCTAGCATTCGTGGTGAGGGTGATGCTAGTCATTTTGACAGATATCCTGAAACAGATGAACAGTACGGCAATGATGCTGCTCCTGATCCATTTAGAAATCTTTTCCCTGATTTTTAATGCTTTTTTTTTTATTACTAATATACTATTATTTACGCTTTTTCTTGTTATTTTACTTTGTATGTAGCGAGATTCATTGATTTTGGGCACTCTTAGTATATTTGTGCTACTTCAACTCGTCCAATTTCACGTATCCAGCCAAACATGCTTTATTTGACATTTCGCTTTTGTGGGGATGCTATTTCTTACCTCCTGTCATATCCAGGATGTACAAATCAATCTCTGACATTTGGGTTTCCAAATTATAAACGATCGAAAACCAAGTTTCAAAACATTAATGCCAATAGAGCTTTGAGAGGATTACCACTTTGCTATACCAGTTTTCTGCCTAGATGATAATGGTGCAAACCAAATTTGTGCAGGTAGCATGGTTGTTGGTTGAATTGTGATTTCTGAAAACTGGCAGGTGCCACTGGTAAAAATCATCGGGTTATTGTATGAATGTTAGTTGTACATCTAGTAAAAATTGTTATTCCAATGCCATTAATTAAAAAAAAATATAATATTTATTAACGTATAAATACAAGAGCATAGTGTATTATGTATAGAGGAGAAAGTATGTATAAGTATGTATAAATTAAACGGTTGTTTGTGTCTTTCCAGGAGCACCGTGAGTTTGGTTAATCTTGTTCTGAACTTCATTCATTATCTGCGCGTCGTGAATTGCCGCCTTTCCTCCGAAGACTTCGTCCATTTCTTCCAATGAGCGACCCTTGGTTTCTATAGAACACCATATTAGTTATATTATTCAAATCAAAGATAATTTGTATCAACATACCTGGTACAAAGAACCAAACAAAGAAGAACGACAAGATCAAGAAACAGGCAAAGAAGATGTAGGTACCATATGTGATTTTTTCCAGCATAATGGGAACAATCAACCCAATGACAAAGTTACACATCCAGTTGGCAGACGTGGTAACAGACATGGCCTTGGCTCTGCTTCTCAAAGGGAAGATTTCGGCCGGTACGACCCAGCAGATTGGACCCCACGCGTAGGCGAAGTTAATGATGAAAATATAGATAAAAGCAACGCTAACCCATCCCTCACGTTGGTGGTTTTCCCAGTCATCTTGAAACAGAGCAGTAATAATGGCGACAATGATCATACAAGAAGCCATTGCAAGAGCAGCGACCATCAGGGCAGTCTTACGGCCAACGATATCCAATAAGAAGACAGTAGGGAAGGTAAAGACAAAGTTGATGATGCCTACAACGCCAGTAGCCAAGAGAGCAATAGAATCTCCCGTAATGCCAATAGACTTGAAAATCTGAGGGGCATAATAGATGAGCGCATTCATGCCAGTGAATTGTTGAAAGAACATGAGAGCACATCCAATGAAGAGACGCTTGAACATGCTTTTGCGGAACAGATCACGATAGCCCATAATAGTGATCATAGCGCCCTTGTTTTGCTCGACATACTCGGGGTACATTTGACGTTCAACATGGCGATCGAATTCAATGGTGATCTTGATGTCCTTCCATTCTTGCATTACAATAGGATGGTCTTGAGGGAGACGACGCAATTTAGCGAGTACTTGAAGGGCTTCGTCTTCTCTGCCTTTACTCATGAGCCAGCGTGGTGAAAAGGGGAAGAAGAAGATACCAAATATCAAAACGAGAGCAAATGCCATTTGAATGCAAAGAGGAACACGCCATGAAGCTTGACCTTCCACACGTTCGAAGCCATAATCAATCCAGAAGGAGATCAAAATACCAAAAGTAATACTGAGTTGTTGCAGAGACAGCAAACTACCACGGATTTCAGGAGGTGCAATTTCGGATTGATAGAGAGGTCTGCATTTTGAATTGTTAGGTTTATATATTGCTCCACATTTTGTATATACTTACACTAGTAAACTAAGAGCACCGACACCCAAACCAGTGACGAATCGACTGCCCAAAAGCCATCCAATATTCATTGCTGCACCTTGCAATGCACTGCCCAACAAGAATACCACAGTGGAGAGTACAATAGAGTACTTGCGACCAATCTTATCAGCAAAGTAACCGATTACAATGGAACCAAACCAGCAGCCGAGCAATAAAATGGATACCTTGCAAAACGTTAATTGATTGATCCGCATACGTCAAGATAAAACACTCACCATGAAACCTGTTTGTGTCGAGTTCATAGGAAATCTCTCTTGAAAGTCAGTCATTTCTTGGACACCTGAAATGACACCTTGATCATCTGGAGTATAAAGGCAGAATTAGCGAATGTAAGCTTTTGACAGATACAAATGAATAGAATACTTACAACCAAAGAGAACACCACCAATGGAGGCAAAGATACAGGTCAAAAAGATATAGGGATTCTTGATGAGACCAGCAATACCAGATTTGCCTTGATGACCCTCAGGGAAATCACCCATTTCGTTATAACTGGAATTGGAATTGGAAGTTTTAAGCTCTTTGTTGTTGTGATGATCATTTACGAAACCACCATCATGATGCTCTGTTGCAGCAATATTGTGATGATTGTGATCTTCATGGCCTTGGTAGCTCATTTTACAAGAATGTTTATTAATGTTGTGAGAAGAAGAAGAGAACATTATGATGAAATGCAAGTTGTTTATATACTTTTTTTTGTCATGTAATTACATTTGCTCATGATTATGTATACGGTTTAGCGTGAGACAAGTGAGCTGATGGGCCTCCATCAGGGTCCCCTTGATTTTTCGATGATTACATACAGAATAGACCCAATTATGGAAAAGAATTCTTGAAGAAATGGAAATTGCGGGTACATTTCTATAGGATGAGTGCGTTTTGTCAGTTTATAGTTTAGTGGGTCTATGGTTTATATCACATAAACAAAGAGCACATACTTGGATTTGCATATAAACAGTAGTAACATGAAGCAGTAGCGGTGATAGCAGTACAAAACAGGCTCAAAAGTTGGCATCAACACTATATCTCTCATTGAAATGGATGGCCTCAATTGACATCAATGAGCATACGTTCCCCACATTTTACCCCGCCTTTGTAAATTGTGTTGAAAGCGACAGAACACATGGCTCTGGCTATACGTAGGAGTTGTTACAATTCGCAAACTTTAATTTTATACACTACATCATTGCCTCGAAATATCAAATTAGTACTAAAATGGGAACCTGTAGAATCCCCTCTTCCCCGCATTTTCCTGTATAGATTACCTAAATTCAGTAACCTAATTGATCCTCGGGAACAGGGCTCACCTGGGCCCTTTCTGAAACTTACATTTGAATACTCAAAAGCAAGCAAATGTGGATGGTAACACTAAATTTGACATATACAATGCCATGCAAATGGCTTGGTCATGTAGTCAAAGCTGTAAATGATGGGGTATACATGTAATGAGCAAGTTCCTGATTTGGTTTGTGATGAGAACAATGAAATAAATCTGGGTTTGTTTATTTACCCCACCACCTCTATCATCATAATTTAGACTAAAAGAAAAATAAGGCTATAATTTTTACAACGCGGGGAGATGATGCCTTTTAATGGTATTCATGTGTCTTGTTGCTATGGTTTATTGATGTGCTTTATTCCTTGATCTTTTCAAACTTTTGTTCATTTTTTGGATTCTGTAAACTTTTTGATGTATTTGAATACAATGTGGAAATGTTTGTACCCTTTTTTAATGTATTTTCTGCCTTATATCTTGTTAAAAGACTGTATTTTCCCATGGATACAGCGGTATTTTGAGGAAATCCGGAGTTTGTGTGTTATCATCTATCAAGTAAACAGCTCATGTCTACCGATGACAACAGAAGAGCAAGATGTTTGCACGTTTCAGCAGCAAAGGGGGTCGAGTGTGTGTACATACCGCGTTTTACAGATGGCTTATCTGCATCTCTTAGTGTGCCATATGGCGCAGATGTGTCGATAAGCTATATAGCGTCATTTGCATTAAATGATCAGGGTCTTCCAGCTCATTTATTTCTTGACACTGCCGCTTATCTCGCTTGCTTTTCTAGTGGAACGTTGTATGCTTACGGGAATCTACGGTTCAGGGTAAATTTCATCCTACAAGACTATACCAAACTCCTTATGGAAAAGGGTGCGTAAACCCTTCATTTCGAATCATAAGTATAGCCGAATCCAAGTCCATTGGCTCATCCACCAATGTTTCACCAGTGTAATTCTCAAATAATGATGAAACTATAATCATCACAAGTTGGTGGTGATGCAACTAGTAGTTGTATATCCAACCTCGGAACAAACTTGGCAGCGACAGGCTTTGAACATCAAATTATAAGGTTATGGCGAAAGTTGGAGCATGATATCGCATTAGTCATTCATATTAGTATCAGTAGATTAAACAACTAACAATTGTAATCGAAGGAACCCGCTGTATAGATAATAACTTGTATTCTTTTTATTATTCATCAGATATAGCCAATCCCTGTCGATGCGGCTCAAAAAGCCATAGCAGAACATCTCAACAAAACTGTCATTTGAACCCAAGAAATGTGCCCAATATGAGGAAAGATCTTTGACATGTATACTCAAATTTCAGATTTACAAATGTAGCAGCATGCGATTAGGACTTACAGGGTAGTACTGGCAGAGATTGAGCGTAGTGAAAGCAATTAGACGTCTATACAGTGTCTTTTACTATGTAAAATGTGGTTTTCAGGGCAAAATGCTGCAGCCTATGCTGGGATTGAATTTTAGAGGCTGCTGCTCCACTGGTCCTCTGAAACGTTCAGTTGGACATCCAAAACCCTTTCAGG
>JAXQGS010000024.1:0-38001 GCA_037040325.1 Mucor sp. M7501 | reverse complement strand
CGGTATCCAGGCTGAGGCTTCTTTTCAAAATGCATAGCCGCATATTCACCCACATCCACTGTGCCGACGTAGGGTGTAATAATATCATCCTGAGGTAATTTGTAGAATGTAGCTGGGAATACAATAGACCAATGAGGCGGGCACTTTAACGAAGGCTTGCAGTCGCCATAGCCCAACACGCCTATTTGACTATGGAATGTGATTGGCTTTGATGGCATGGAAGACATTCTTCCCGAGAATAAAGACTCTTCAAAGCTGCCAACAAAGCATCCGTGGTGTTGCTGCTGGTCGGTGAGCGAGTTTCGGCGCTCCATCATGAGAGGATGGTCCACCAATGCCGTAGAGGGGCTGGTAGGCGATAGCAGGTTGTTGTTGGGCGATGTGGAGTAGGCAAACGCTGTGCGAACGCCGGTATGATGGCCACCATGATGGGTATATTGCATTCTAGGCGATGGGATGGGTATAGCAAATGGCGAGTGGGCTACATCTTCCACCAGATCGTCGTCTTCTTCGTCGTCAATGGCTGATAGCGATAAACGAGAGAGTCTTCTGACAGCAATGATTGGCGTATTGCTGACAACAATTGCTGGTGATACAGGATGAGCAGGAGGGGCGGTGATGGTCGTTGTGGGAATATTGGCGAGAGGATGGATCTCCTCATGCTGAGTCGATTGCGATTGCTGCATTTTAGACCAAGGTATGAATGACGGGCTCGACAATGACTGCAGCGAGATGGTTGGCTTCTTTCTGGGCTTCTCATCATAGACGATCTCCAGGCTCAGGCTTGGTAGGTGGAAGCGCTGAGCCTTCAGTTGAGCGTCTTGTCTGAATTCGATTCTGTCTTGACTGGATATATGAGAGTAGCACTGCTGATTCGACGAGTTGTTGAAGCAGGAGATGGTATACAGCGATCTGAATTCGTTGGCAGGCATCTGGCGAATAAAGGCGCTGACACTCTGGATAAAGTCGTTCTTGTCATTGCAGCTGGCTTCTTCTGCAACATCAAACGACATGATCCAGCGCTCCAGCAAGTCGTCAGACTCCTTCTGGAGAATGTTGACGACAATGCTGGCTGTTTCCACCTGCTCGTCGATGGATGTGTCTATGCACTGCTCATGTCGCTCGTTGTTCAGGCAGCCTGGTTTCCCTTGGTGCTGCAGTCTTGAGCGCAGTATCATGTGGATGATCTTTGAGAACACATGGTTTGTCGTCGTTGTGTCGTAGTGGTATTGATCTACAGGAATGGGCATTTTAGGGGGGGGGGGAGAGAGAGAGAGACAAGGAAGAAAAGGAGAGAGAAAAATCGAAACGAAAATTTTTTATTAATGCAGCTCTTTTTTCGTAATAGATGACTCAAAGGTCACAATACTTGGTAGTTGATATTCAACTGACTTCCTTTAAGATTCAATGAAGACGATCTAAACGCATTGGGCAGCGGTTTCTTATCTGGCGGCATGAACTCCTTGGCGGCTCTGTCTGAATGGAACAGCTTGTAGCTGTAGTATGTCTTCCAGCACTCTTGGTCCAACTGACTCTTGGCCAAAAACGATTCGAAATCGTTGTTCTCTCCTTCCAAGAGCGGCGATTTCAGCAATGCAAATGATACCATCTGGATCCAGAATAGCGTTTGTGTTTCCGAGTAGGAAATCGATTTAAATGTGTCAATGTCGGGTATAATGGAGAGGCTGTATTCGAGTTGCTCAAACAGCGGCTGCATTGATTCATGCCGTGCCATGCTCAGGTAAATGATCCGGATCAAGCAGACGTAGTCGAAGAACAAGAATGCCTTTCCTTGCTGAAACCAGATATGAAATTCCTGGTCCTTAAAGTGGTGTGGATTGGGCAATTGATCCCATGGTGTGATTGCATCCATCTGCTGGTTGACAGACGGTGCCGGCGATAGCAGTGAAACAGGTCGATTCCAACTGTGTTGGCTCGTTCGCACCCGATTCAATTTCGATGCTACATAGTCAAAGATGCTTTCTAAACCATCCCCTGTCAGATTGTTGCATGGAAACACTCTCCAATCATGGCCCTTGAGTAGGTTCATGAGCGTCTTGTCGTTAGCCCAAGAGTTGCCGATATCCTGGGTATCCATGGGTGGTTGTGTATCTTGCTTTGTTGCTACAGTGATGATGATGGTATTTTTCAGCATTTTCTGGTATGTTTCCAGTAACCAGATCATGTTTTCTTTTGACTTTGATGCCACTGCTTCTTTTTCGTATGCTGCCGAGTCAATCGTGTAGATGATGACTCGAGTTTGGTCGTCCAGATAGTTCAAGCATGAGCTTATCTCTAAGCAAGGTATCAGATCAACATCATCCATTATGACATGCTCTCTCTATTACCTGCAAAATCCCACAATTCAAAATGGCAAGTCTGGTAGGGTATCACCTCCACATTGTGTGTTGGAGTAGGTATCACATCAAAATGGGTGTCTGGTTGATGTTGATTGTATTTGAAATAGGCTCTGTACAGAAACGACGTTTTGCCAGATCCACGAGGACCCAGTATGAGGGTTTTGATCACTGCAGAACGGATTTGCGGTAAGATTTCCCGGATAAATATATAGAGTTGAAGTATTTCCCAAACCTTCTTCCTGTTGTTTATCTGCACCTTTTAGTTCGTTTACTTTGTTTGTTCGGCTGACCAAGGTCGAGAAACGCTTCATGTTCTGTCAATATCGCCAATAACAAGACCAACAGAGTGGAAAAGGGGTATATTTTTTTCTTTTTTTGAAAAAGAAAGCGAAAGAGGGGGGAGAGAATAGCAACACAAGAATACAACCTGTATATTTCATAATTAATCAACCAATCAATGGGGTATCTTGTTAATGAGCACATTGATGGATTTCGCAAGTTGCTCTAATTGCGAGCCTTTGCAATGCCCCCACTTTATTTGGCATATTGAGCTCGTGATTTGCTTGAAACATTTCGTAGTAACTCATATACAGACAAGCATCTGAATTGTATATACTATACACATGGCGGTTAAATGTATACATGGCAGACTTTTTAGATTTATTATGATATATACAATGGAACATGGGTTTTGTAAAGCAAAGAAGAGGTATAATGGAATCTGCTTGATGCAGTAGTGAGTTGTGGTTTGAGAAATTAGAAAAGGAGCGGGATCATAGTATAAAGTGCAGCATCTAAAGAAGGTCTTGTTGGTTATGGTGCTTGGAGAAAAAGGTCTTTCCCATTTCATAGGAACTGATCATGATTGCACAGGAAGGACCAATCTTTGCCACTCTGGGAGTTAGTCCTACAGAAAAGTCAACATGAATAACTGGTAATGCACAGCGTGAAATAACCAAGCTTACCTCTGAATAATCCTCTCATGCCATTCTGCTGGTATATTTGCTTTAGGATGGCAGGCACCCGAGAGTCGACTAGTGATGGTTTTTCTACAAAAAAAAAAAGGCTTAATTAACGATATGCATTTGAATTTGGTTTAAGCATGTCCTACCTCTGCCAGCATCCACCTGTCTTCTGGTTTTAGCTACATCAAATGGTGTTGTTACTGCTGCTGCAAACTATGATATATAAAAAAGAGTGTTAATGACATTGATAGAAAGGAAAGCACTTGGCATCAGACATACCATGCCGGATAGAGCGCCAGCAACAAATGAAACTTGCAATTCATTCATACTGTACTTGTGGTTGAGCTCAATGGCCTTTTTACATTCTTCATATCCCATCCAGTAAATAGCAGAAAACGGCACATCTCTCCACAACGTAGGCGGCAGACCTCTCCATAAAGCCTTTGATCCGTCTCGCACAACCATCTGCTTCACGCCATCCAGAACATCTAATATACGAAAATCAGTACAGCTTGTTAGGGATTTCCAATGACAATGACTCACATTTAAAATCATGGCCAACTGCAGTAGCCTGCAATCTAGTACGAAACAATTCAATGGGTGAAATGATGGTTACTGCAATTGTGCGAGCAACAGCGCCTGCTACTAGTGGAGAATAGTCTCTGTTCGAGTCGATGGAAGCATAGGGCTGGATCAGATCTCTCAAGTAGTCATAGCCGACAAAGTAGATGACATTTGCTGGCACTGACATGAGCAGTGCTGGTGATAATCCTTTCCACAATGCTGCGACGCCTTCATATTTGATGATCTTGTACACCCCGTCCTATATCAAGCAAAAAAAAAAAGTCTTAATATGTTGAACTCGAAAATATTCCAGTTGGGGTCCCCCCTTACAAATGTGCCTTTGAAAACGGGCGAATTGACAGAATTGGCTGCGGATCCAGCAGCAGCTTCTGAAAAGGCTGTGCATTGATAGATGTTGGCGAGCTGGCCGCTTCGGGTAATTCGGTTGTTTTGCAGTCCATGTTTGATGGATTGTGTGCAATTGTTGAATGCCATACAGCACATGGCTGCCTTGGAGGACAGTGTGTTGGTCGTTGCAGAATACACATTCTGCGTCTGCATTCGCATCTTGACAACATCCATGGGCGTCACCATCAGCGAAGTAACAAGAGCGCCTCCGCATGCTGACAGCAGTTTCTCTGTAGAGGTTGTTGAATAGGTTGTATTAGACATGATGGAAAGAAATGAAAGGAAAATCTGATAAAGAGTTCTTTTTTTTTCTGGTTTGATGGGGGTTCATTTTATTTAAATCTCGATCATCAGAATCGATGTGGCCAATCAGACACTAGGCCAAGTCAAGGAAAAAGCTCCCACAAGGCATCAAATTACATTGACGTCTTTGTGAGATAATGCCACATTGATTTTTAGACTCTGGATTGTCAAGTATACATATGGTCTTGCACAAATCGATCCAATGCCCAGTGATTTCATCGAAAATCAAGCCTTGACCAAAGATGTCTGAAAAAGTATTTTTCTGATCTGCCTCTGGTATATGCACTTGCTTGGATCGTGTTAAACCCATCCAAGTTTAAATCAAAAGCGTATATATGCCGCAACATAATGCCAGGCGTATATATGAAAGATACGGTAGATTTATTATCGAAAAAAAAAGATGTCTAATGTTTAATAAAGAGTACAGTGAAATAGATGGAATAGAGTATGCTGATAGATTGGGATGAAGAAAAAGATAATAGTTAAACAAGCAAGACAGCATTGATACAGCCATCGTTTTCAGGGTTGTTGGTTACTTGAGCATATTTACCCCACACCACCTTGCCGCCTGTTGTCACCAGACCCAATTCTGATACATTGACTTCCAGCACAGTACCCTTTGTAATCACACCAAGTTGCGTATACAATGGCGACTGAGGGTTCTTTTTGACGCCAATGATGGGCAGACAGAAGGTGGCCTTCAGTTCAGGATGTGTGACATGTGCCTTTTTGTATCGCAAACCCATGGGACGAACGAAACGCTCGTACTTTGGGGGCTTGCGAGTAAAGCCTTCGCCCACAAAGGTCGCTTTTGTCACCAAACGCTTCCACTGCTTTGTCTTGTGTTTACCCGTCTTGACAACCTTGAACATTTCGTCTTCGGCCATACCACGCACCGTAGGCAGAGGCACTGACCATTTGCCAGCCTTCTCCTTGCGTTTTTGCTTGACCATATTACTCAAAATCTTTGCACGGTCTTCGCCCTCACGATCCAACAGATAAGTGGGCACAGCACCCTCGGGAATAGCGTCTGCTGATTTTTGCTTTGCGTTCTTCTCCTCGTGCTGTTTGATGGTCTTTTTCATCTGAATCTTCTCGGCATGGCGCTTCTTGTTCAACATCTTGGCCTTGAGACCGTGCACCTTTTGGGCATATTGCGATGCCTTGTGAGCTTGACGAGCTTCTCTCTTGCGCCTGTTGTTCATCCATCAGTCTCATTGTTCCAGTAGATCCTTGTGTAAAACTTACTTGCGCTCCTCGTAGTCAAGACGACGACCATGACGCTTGATGTGCTCTTCAATATGCTCGTTTTGAGGCTACAAGACGCTGGGTTAGCTCACAGATTCAATGTGTCTATCTGCTCCAAGCACACATACCATGTTAAAGATTCAAACAGAGTGGATGAAAGAAAGTGCAAATTGATCTGCTCCAGGAAAAAATTGATATAAAAAGCCTAATTCGTTCGTGACCATTTTTCCCTGCATTACAGAAAGCTTAAAATCAGGTACAGAACATGCCAGTGGTGTAGTTGTACACACCCAGAAGGGCAGACTCTATGAGATGGTGTAGCCTTCTTCTCGGGCTCATTGATTCTCTTTATTCGTAGATCCAGGTACAAGTGATGATTAGATGGATTAACTAAAATGTCAGAAAATTCTACAATTGATTTTGGTTTTTAAAGGAATCCCAGGCTTCATTCAAGCTGGCAAAGATGCCGCTCGCTAGCATGCGTTGCTCTACAGTAACATCAGCTGGAAGCTATTGAAAAATTCGAATGAGTTACCCACACACACACACAACAACAATCGCATACGCTTTTATACCTTGTCAGGATGCACTTTGCTGATAGCCTTCATGTAGGTGATTTTGCATTTCTTGGGGTTGATGAGTTCGCTCATCTGAGCACCCTTCCACTGAGCACCGGGCCATAGCAGCGTGTCCAGTGTAGCCAGCAAAGCTCTCAGATTTTGCTCCTTGCCCGCCTTCCAAGCAACCAGGCGCGCATTGACATCGTCCGTCTTTTCCAGCTTCTCTGCGTCCTCTGCTTCCTGTTCTGCCGCCTTGGCTCTCATGGCAGCGACAGCTTTACTCTTGCTCAGTTCTGCGTCTGACACGGCGGGTGCGCTGCTAGCGGAAGGTGATGCATTGGGATCAAACATGGACATGAAATCGTCCTTTTTGGCTTCAGCAGCAGGTGTCGCGGGCTTCTTGGGCGTCGCTGGTGCCTTCTTCTTGGGATTCAATGCCTGTCTGCATCGAGACATGCCTTGGTTCACCTTGGGATTACCGCCGCCTTCGTATTTCAGCAGCTTGTCGTATGTAGCGAGTGCGTCCCTGTACTTTTCAATGTTCTCCAGTGCTTCTGCCTTGCGAGACAGCGACTTTATGATCTGATCGCGCCATTGGATGACAACGCCCTCAGACGTCGTGCTGCCTTCACCGCTGCGTGTCGCTAGGCCAAGCGCAAAATCGCAATCTTCGACACACTTTTTGTAATGTCCAATCTTTAGGCGAGCCATAGCTCGGTTGTTGTAAAGCAGCACTTGGTGATCATGCTCGCTGGGAAGGATATCAATGGCACGCGTGTAAGCTTCCTCCGATTCTCCAAATTGGCCCAACTTGAACTTTTCGTTGCCTTGGCTTCTGGCCTCGTTTGCTCTGGCCATATCTTGGGGAGACGCGTTGACAATGGGACGCGAGCGAGTGTTCTTTGGCGTTGACGGTGCCGATGGCTTTTGCTGCTCCAAGCGAGGAGAGACGTTGGATTGAGGCGTCGATCGTCCGCTGCCACCTCTGCGACGCGAGGGAGAGACATACGTTTCCTGCGCATCGTCAATCAGTGCGTCCTTTCTAAGCTTTTGCTGCTGTCTTTGCTTGTGAGCGGCAGCCGCTTGTTCGCGCTGCTTCATTTCCTGGATTCTTCTCATTTCCTGCAGCCGTCTTCTCTCGGCCTCCATGGCTTCCTGTCCCTCGTCCTCGCTATCGTCGTCGTCTGCAAACTTCTCGACAGACTTGCTAGACATGTCTAGCGTGTCGTCGCCAGCCTGCATCCACTTGGGTCGCACAGAGCCACCACCTTGCTCTTCCTGCATCTGTTGCAGACGCTGTGCTCTTTGCTGTTCCTGCCAATCGCCCACTGCCCTTGTCACCTTTTCTCTGCCTGCCTTGAAATACGAAGTCGCATTTTTATAGAGGAAACCGCCCAACTCCTGCGCCTGAGTCACGATTTTCTCGGTGGTTTCCTGCAGTGATTCATCATGAGACTCTTGCTGTCTGTGCTTTGGTCGGGGTTGTTGTGATGGCTGTGATCGACGCGAAGCGCTGTCATTCTCGTCTGCAAACAAGGTGTTGCGAGCGCGCTCGTTTTGCGACATGGGCTGGCTGGACCGAGTGGAAGCAGCTGCTGTGGCGGGCTGCTGTCTCTGAGCAGTTTCTGAATTCTGAACGAGTAGATCTACGGCTGATTGCAGATCTTGACCGCCGGTTGCCTCAATGGCAAATTTAGACTCCTGCAAGCTGAATCCCATTTCAATGAGCTGAGCAAGCATTGCGTCCTCCTGGTCCTCATCCAGCATGATGCTTGCTGGGTCGACAGGACGGTGAGACTGTGTGGGTGATTCTGAAAAAGCCGGTGCTGGCTCTGGCGATGCAGCGGTAGGTGGGGGCGACTTGAGGGCTGGCCCGGCCAAGATGCCAAGAGGATTATCGTCTTCATCCTCGTCCTCTGCAACGCGGGTGTTTGATACCTGAGGCGATCTGGTTTGCTGCTGCTGCTGATGTTGCATGAGCGAGTCTACGTCAAATGGATCTATGACGGACGTAGGTGTGGAGGTGTTGTTGGTGGACGCATTGGCGTTCAATTTGGTATCCAAAAGGTCGAAATCCCATTCGTTGCCATTGGAAACAGGCGTCGAGGTCTGTGTGCGTCTGCATATAGATGCTCAGAGTCCATGACAGCATTCGATAGATAGGTACTTACAGTTGGTTTAAAGGCGTGCTTCTGTCGTCGGTCTGTCTCTTGCTGCTTCCAAAAGGATCCAGCAGATTCTCAAACGAGGATGCGTTGGTATTGCTGGCTTTGGGCGCTGGCTTGGCTTCCAATGTCGTCGACGACGACGACGATGGAGGCGTATATCGAGGGGTACGATTCGACGGCGAGAGTTGTGTGGTCGCTTGAGTTGGTGTGAGCCACGGAGAGCTTGTGTTGCTCGGCTGCTGTTGCTGCTGCTGCAGTTTCTGTCGCTCTACCAAGGAAAGTTGAGAGATATCCACAGGCTTGGGAGTTGTTGACGAGGACAACAGGTCGGCAAAGGCATCTTTTGGCTTGTCTGCTTTTTGAGGAGGCTGCTGCTGCCGTGAAGGAGATGCAGAAGGAGCAGACCAGCTCAAGTCTAGTAAATCGTCCATGTTGTCTATGCTTTCTTTTTGGGAGAAAAAATATATAAAAAAGAAAGACAAGGAAAAGAATCTGGATGAGCAGAAATATGTGCGCATTTCTCGCGGCATGCGAATGGACGTATAATGCGTCACAGCACTACCCACATGAATTCTATGGCTACTGTATCCATCTCTACTACTATACTGCACTTTTTGACAGCAATTCAAGCGAGCGATGCACATGTGGTGTAAGAGGCTGCATTGGGTTGCGTTGTTTTATATTGTTTTATTAAATAATTGCTTGGGTTTATAATATGTATGTTGAAATATCTAGTGATGATGTCCCTCGGGCTTTTGGAAACGAATACCACCTAATTACGCAAATAGCATCAGTATACAGCATGTCAATTCCCATCACCAACACTTACAGTAGCCACAAGCATGAGGTCCAGGCTTATCCAAGTTGATATAGACCTTGGGATGGCCCAAAGCTCCACCGCCTAGAGTTTTTTAATACACAACATCCTCATCTGATCATCCCGTTCCAAAACTTACCACCATCACAGTGAGTGATGCGCTCCTTTACAAAATGAATAGGCTCTTCGGCAATGAGTTCGATAGCAGCCATAGGGTTGGGCTATATACACAAGACATGTTTAACATCTATTTTGACATGTCTCTCCAAATCACACATGTGCCGAGTCTCTCTGATGATTTACCTGAGTGCTAAGATCCATTTGTTCGAAACGAGGGCCAACAAGGGCATCAGCCTTTGCACGTTGAGACTTTGACCAAGTGGTAGCACGATTCTCGGCTTGTTGAACTTGAGGTGCAATGGGCTTGGCAGAGGGTTGCATGCTAGTTGTGTAGGCAGCAGTGAAGCTCTTTAAAGAAGTTTGACAGACACGGTTGGTGTTGATGCGTTGAATCGATTGTCGAAGCATGATTCTTTTGTGTGTTTGTGGGTGTGTGGGGTAGTGTAGGAACTTGAGGAACAAGAAAATAAGAGCCGTTGGTTTTAAAGGTGACAAAATAAATAAATTGTCAAGCCTGGGCTCCGTCCATTCCCATCGTTGCCTAGTGATGTCACAGAGTAGATTGGGCCTCCGTGCCTCTATCTCTCTGTATAGTATCTGATGCTATGGTAGCAGCATGGATCATTGCTTGGTTGAACCAGTGAGTGGCAATGGCTTGCAAATTCATGGCCATTTGTGCACATTGGAAGCATCCATAGATGGTGGTGACAGTATGGACCCATCATTCCTAATGTCCTGAATCATAGAAACCTTCAAATTCGTCCCTCAGAGCACTTTGGCAGTGAATAAAGCATCTTATACCGACGTGCCTAACAGTAATCTTTTATTTCATGGTAAAAACTATAAAGAAGGCTTCCAGCAACAGCCAAAAGCAGGTTCGAGAATATAACGGATCAACGGGACAGTTTGAATAGCATCAAAGAAGGAGACCAGAAGCACAGAATTTAGTCAACATTTGACGGCGAAAGAGGCATGTGCAGATGAGATCAAGTCAAACGTAAAGTAAGAGCGAGCAATTCATATCTGTCTGCAAAATTTAGCCTTGCATTATGAGTCGGTATCATCCAGAGATAGAAGAGTAGTAGATCTTCGATGGTGCAAATAGTAATACCCTTGTTTTTAATGAATCTTCCACAATCTGCTTCAAGTACGCCATAAACTCAAACACCTTGATCCAATCCTTTTTTGCTTCCATGGTGGTGGGGATGACACAGCTACGGGCCTCAATGAATTGCCCTTTTAGGTGATTATACATGCGAGTGATGTTGAGAGTCATGCAGTTGCTTAAAATGCTGACACAGGGGATCTTCAATTTCATCATCGTCTTCACTGATGCTGCCTTGTTCTTCGAGATCAGTTGCTTGAGAAAGTCAGATGTACTTTTTAATTGCTTGTAAACATCATCCATTGAGTTCTCAGTCTTGTGTAGAAAACGAGTTAGCTCCACTTCACATCATAATCAGACTCCATTTGATATTCACAAACTGTAGTATCCTTACCCACTAGATTCAATAGCAATCATGAAATTTTCGGCCTTGTTCATAATAATTCCGTCAAGTAGTAGCTTGCGGCTGATATCAGATGCACAAAAGTCTTTCAGAGGTAACCAAAGTCGTTCGCTTTGGGGAAGCTGCTTCTCGCACCTAATTTGATAAAAACGATAAATAGATCAGTGATCAGTTGCACATTTTGCATTTCTCGTCAGACTCGGTTGGATACATACCATTGGGATTCCATCTTCATCATAATTGCAAAATTCTTGAAGATGGGCACAGTAATCTCACAGTAGAAAATTCTTTCGTAATGAGTATTGCTATTTGCACCATCCTAGAAATACACTCATCAGTTTGCTATACTTGAGGCCATGAGAATGTAAAAACACTTTAATACATACCTTTAAGAAAGTGTTTTTTTTTTTTTTGTTAAAAAGCATTTTGGGAGAAAAGAAGGAAAAAGAAAAAAGATGGCTCGCGAACCAAACTTTTATAATGTGGAAATGTTGATAAATCGGCAACTGTTGACGTAAAATCACACTCATTTCTTATATGTATGATGTACTGATAAATTGAGCCGCACTATCTTTTTAATGTAGACGAACTTGCCCTGTATTCATTCAATAACTCTTTAGGTTATATAAACTCGACAATTTGAAATAAGTTGTTTTGAAAATGGTGCAAATAGTAATACCCTTTGAATGATAAATAAGAGATATGCAGCTCATTACCCTCCTGTACGCTTCTTGATTCTTTTTTATCAGCAGCAGCAGCAGCAGCAGCAGCAGCAGCGCTGCTGCTTGAGCTGCTGGGATTGAATTTCAAAGCGTACGTCCTCCGGCTTTCTGGAACCTCGATTTGGACATCCAAACCCCTTTCAGGGCCAATTACACAAAATGTTATTATATAACCAACAGGTATTTCTCTAGACCTATACATGCAAAATTGAACGAGGAATCCAATGGTGTTAGTTTTAGAGCGATTCCTTTAGTCTGTGGAGAGCAACTGCCAAAAGATGCAAAACACGTTTTCAGGGAAAAGGTCTACAAACACTATAGTAAAGTGGTTGCAAGACACTTTTACATGCTCCAATGCGTTTCTACGATTGTTTTGAGCATAGGAACACCTTAGTAGAAAACTTCATTTTCAAGGCGAAAACCTCCATCATTCAAAATCATCGATTTTTCCCTTGCTAGTACAAGGCAAAATTTGCGAAAAATCGATGATCAACTCGATCCCCAGAAAGTTGCTGAATAGTGAACCATAACCTAAAGTTAGATCGCAGAACACGATGGCACCTGTTTTGAGGCCGAGATCACGCTTTCTTGACGAGATACAAGCGATTTAAACTCTTGATTCTACAGTGCTAAATACATTTGAGGGCTGCTCACTGAATATTGCGCGTATAAACATTTGATTTGATGGTCTGTAGTTTATTGTCTAGCAAAACAGCGCGTTATTAAGCTCTTTGTTCATCAAAAAGCGCGAAACTCTCAGAGGATTTCTGTCAAAAAGGGTGCCCAATACCCAAAATCGATGAAAAAGCTGTTTTTGTAGCAGGTATCGAATCGATTGATTGGCATTGTGCCATCT
This sequence comes from Mucor sp. M7501, assembly GCA_037040325.1. Lineage (NCBI taxonomy): Eukaryota > Fungi > Mucoromycota > Mucoromycetes > Mucorales > Mucoraceae > Mucor > Mucor sp. M7501. The sequence continues at coordinate 25,402 of JAXQGS010000024.1, read as the reverse complement.
GACGAATGAACGAAACAGATAGTGTCTCTCACACAAGTCTGACATAGCCTTCCTCTACTAGGAGAAGCCATATATCCTAACAGATAACCAGAATTGATTCATTACGTAAGATTGCTTCAACATTGCATTATTTGGATTAGCCCGTTGCAGGCGTGAGCTGTGCACCCTACATTAGAACGATGGTTGATCCTCTTCACTGTAGCTCAGAGATAGATTACGGTTTGTTCATAATCAACTACATGACAGAGTTGCTCTGACATATGACCACTATGCGAGAAGACACGGTAAACATCGTGATGCTGGTGGTGCTAGTGGTGCTGGTGGTGCTAGTGGTGCTGGTGGTGCTAGTGGTGCTGGTGGTATTGCTGGTAATGCTACTGGTGGTCTTGCTAATGACGCTGGTGATGCTGGTGGTCTTGTTAATGATGCTGTTAAGAATGCTGTTGATAATGCAAGAAACGCTCTTAGGAACGTAGTAGGTGGCTCTGGGCTTTGATAACTATGCCGTTACAAGAACGTATGTTTCTCATGACTATACCGGAATAAAGCAAATGACTCTGTGTGCTTAGTGTAGACTAAAGATACTTGAATAAAGCTCTTATTAAGTATACACATTTACAATGTTTCGAGATGAAGTTTGAAAAGGGTATGGTGTAATTCTGTGACATGAGTCAAGTAGTACTTTCAATGCATTTGTTCAAGAAGGTGAAATATGCTCTCACTACTCTTTCAATTTCTGCCTTGGCACAGCTGGAAAACAATAATTCATGCTTTGCAGACAATCCCCTTGGTAGATAAACATGGGCCAGCAGTGTGTTCTTTTGCCGTTTAATGTGTATGTTTAGTAGTGATCCTTGCTTACGTTGGTATAGACAGGAAGAGGTATGTTGCTGGGAGAATGGTGACCACCAGATCTCCAGATCCATCCTTTTTCCATTGTCTTTTGACATGGCAAACCCATTTGTATATGTTGAATTCCAAGTTGAACAAATTAGTAGTGTAATAATCACACTATAGGGATTGAAGAAAGTCGTAGAAGGGCTGGCGTGTACTGGTAAGCAGCCTGTATAGAGCCTCTATTATCAGTAGATGTACTGGTCCTTGCTAAGAGACAGCTTTGATCCCACGCTCAAGATGTAAATATAATACTATGAAAAGGATGCCAATATTTAACAGATTCGACTCTACAGGCCCATGTCCATCAAGCAGCTTCTGTGAGGTAGGTATTGCTGTGAAAAGGCCATCTAAATTGCTAATTTCCTCAACGAGATTGCCCTGCTCAACGTGACTCTTTGGGAGGATATATCTGGAGGCACTAGACTTTGCACCTTTTCTTTGGCTCTTTTTTTTTTCTTTCCTTCTTCAACTCTATCCAACAAAAAAAAAAAAAAGTTATAAAAAAGCTGCTACCTCTTTTGCATTCATCTCTGGGTACATAGCACACACTTTTACACACTCTAGTACAACATTTACTATCATGCAAAGAGACGTCTACAAGAAAGCGTTCACATTATAAGTATCTCTTTACCTTTTTCGCAGCTCGCGTTCTTTCTTACTGACATGTAGCTCTCTCTTTTATACGAGTCATGAACGATTTGTGCTTGAGGTAGACCCCAGCCAACGCTACATGAAGGTGAGTTGCAATCGAGTGCTGTACAGTGATGACGATAATGAACCAACGCGCGTTGTGTGTTTGGTGTGATGTAGGGTTTAGCAGAACTGACAGTGCAGCCGCTCAACAACAAACTCACCCAAATCCGCATCAATTGCAGACAATGCAGTAAGTCTATTTCACTCTATATAGCACCCTCGTTTATTCAACATGAAAACCCTCATTAGAAATCGAAAAGGCATTTGTCAATGAGATACCAGTCGACTTTGAATACAACGATGCAGTGTCAGACCTCACACTGGGCGCCAACACCTCCATCTCGCACCATCAAGTCTACAAAAGCCGTTACATGAATGCGCTCCGAGACGCAGACGAAGGCGAACTGATTGTAAAGCTACCTGCTAATTGCATCAATCAGGTCTCTGAATCAGAAGCCCAATCCATCAACAAAACCACAACCTTCTTAAACTCACAGCCAGGTAACTATCCATTTATCAGTGCATTGTCAGTGGATAAATCACTCACTCTTAAGTTAACAGAATCCACACCACAAACACCACAGCAACCCACAGCAGTAGCAGCAGAAGGATCCACATCAGCAGCAACATCAACAACAGCAGCACCTGCTCAGCCAGAACAAGTCGAACCCACATACAACACCATTGTCATTCGCATCGAATACACACTGGAAGACCCACGCAACGGCGTCGTGTACGTGCAGAAAGACGACGAGATTGCGCCCTATCGATCCAACCACGTATACACTGTCAACCAGCCACTGCCTGGAGCCACTCGCTCTTGGCTGCCATGCATTGACAGGATCTCGGAGCGCTGTACGTGGGACATGGAGTTTATTGTGCCTCGAAAAGACGACGGAGCCGCAGTGCCAGAATACGACGGAGAGGGATCTTTTGACGAAGTGAATGGTATCATGGTGGTGTGCAGTGGCGATATCATTGAGCAAGTGATCCATCCTACCGACAACTCGAAAAAGATTGTGCACTACAACCTGTCTGTGCCCACACCTGCGCCGTTCATTGGCTTTGCTATTGGGCCGTTTGAAATGATCAAGCTGTCGCCATCACAGCTGCAAGAGGAGGTCATGACGGCAGCCGATTTGGATGAAAATCAGCAGCAGAGTTTGATGGCTGAAATCAACATGATGTCGAATATCTATGCTTTTGCGCTGCCTGGCTTGGAGGAGGAGTTGAGCGTGAGCTGTAGTTTTCTGATGCATGTAAGTGGGTGGGTGGCAGTATGTAGAGCAAGGAAAAAAAAGGGCTTATGCTAGTTGACCCCTAGGCGATGCATTTCTACACACAAGAGTATGGATCCTATCCGTTCTCCGACTACAAGCTCGTCTTTGTGGAAGATACGTGGGCAGACACAGCGTCCAGTGCGTCGCTGGCTATTTGCAGCTCACGACTGTTGCACCCAGTCGAGATCATTGACCAGATATACAGCACCAGACGAGAGCTGAGTCAAGCACTGGCCAGACAGTGGTTTGGCATCTACATTGTGCAAAAGTCGTGGCCCGATACGTGGCTGGTGCGTGGTCTCGCCAACCTGATGGGCTCTTTGTTCATCAAGCGCCATTTAGGCAACAACGAGTATCGCTTGCGTTTGAAAAAGGACATGGAGTTGTGCTGCATGTTGGACGTCAATCGACCGCCTGTCTACAACCCTGCTTTACCCTATCCGCTAGATCCCGAAGATTTGGACTTTATTGAACTCAAGGCTCCCTTGGTGATCTACATGCTGGACAAGCGCATGTGCAAAGGCGGTGGCACGCTTGGTCTCTCCCGCGTGTTGCCCAAGATTCTGGTGTCTGCCATGAGTGGTGAACTGGCCCAAAATGCCATTAGTACTCACTATTTCCTCAGACTGTGTCGCAAAGTCAGTGGATTTGACACCAAGGTCTTTGCCGAGCAGTGGATCTACCGCAGCGGGTGCCCCAAGTTCTCCTTTTCGTTTCTGTTTAACCGCAAAAAGATGGTCGTCGAGATTTTCATGCGACAGGAAAACACCAATACCCCGCTGGCACTGAGCCAAGAGCAATCAGGCGGTGGCATCGACGGCAGCACCGCCAACTACCAAGAACTGATGGCGCCTCTCTTCACTGGCAACCTGACTGTGCGCATCCACGAAGCAGACGGCACACCGTACGAACACATCCTCGACATCCAGTCCACCGAGCACAAGTTTGAAGTGCAGTTCAATACCAAGTACAAGCGTATCCGTAGAAACACCAAGCGTTTCCTGGCGAAACAGGCGGCGGCTGCAGCTGCTGTGGCTGAGGAGGAGCAGGAGAACGAAGAGGGTGGAGACGGCACCACCGTGCTGGGCATCATTCCTAGCTTGGGCCTGGGCATGCCCATCTTTGAAGACGCGGCACAAAAAAAGGAGTGGAAGATCATTGAATGGGGCCAGGACGAAGAAGACACCAGTGGTGCTGCCAGTGCCATGTTTGACTGGATTCGTCTGGACGCTGAATTCGAGTGGCTGTGTATCTGCGAATTCAAGCAACCCGACTACATGTGGGCTGCTCAACTGACCAAGGACCGCGATGTGGTGGCTCAGCACGAAGCCATTGACGCTCTCAAGCACATGCCCTCGCTGCCCACGTCCACCAGTCTACTGCGTGCGGTGCTGGACCCCAAGTGCTTTTACAAGATTCGCATGGAGGCTGCTTACGGCTTGGCTTCGTGTGCCAAGGCGAGCCTGAACTGGGTAGGTTTGCACCAGCTCAACAAGATGTTCCAGAAGCGATACTGCTTCCCTGTCAGCAGCTTTGCTCAGCAGCAGATGGAGCAAGACGATCTGCCCATCACCAACTCGATTCCCAAGCCCAACAACTTTTCCAACCTGCCCGACTACTTTATCCAAAAGGCCACGGTGGTCGCCTTTTCTCAGATCCGTGATGAGCGTGGTTTGACGCCTGTGCGCATCCGCCAGTTCTTGCTGGACCTCCTCAAGTACAATGACAATATCGGCAACGAGTTTTCCGACTGCTACTATGTCGCTACCCTGGTCTCTTCTCTGGGCGATTCCCTGATACCCGCATCCGACAAGCCTGACGCCATTGAGACGGATGATGCTCAAGGCCAGCAAGTAACCGCTGCTGCCAAGGCTGAAATTGAGCGTTTCAGAACGCTGGACTATGTGATTCCTACCTACCACAACATCATTACCGTGACCTGTCTGCGCACCATGACCAAGCTGATGCTAAAGAACCTGCTGCCTGTCAACATCCCCATGTTTATGCAGTACACGCGCTACGGCAACTATCTCGAGGTACGCTTGGCTGCCATCGACAGTCTGTTCATTCTCTGCGGTCTCTCTGACCATACACTGAACCAGTATCTGCTGGATGTCGTCAAGGAAGATCCCTGTGTCTTTGTGTCGCACTACGTGGCCCGTGCCATGTTGGCGTGGTTGGGTCTTGCCATGCGAGAGAGCTCGGATGCACCTGTGGTCACCAACCGATTCGTAGAGGAGTTCGCTGAAGAAGAGGGTCGTGTCGTGATTGACGATGAGCGTGGGCCTGTAGAAAAGACGCCACAGCAGCAATTTCAGGCGTCGATCGAGAGTCTCAGAAAGCGCTTTGAGAATGACACTGTGTTGCAGGAGAATTTGTGGAATCTGCTCAAGTAAGTTGATCAGCGTCTGACACTTGGGGTGTGTAGATACTTAGGCTTCTTTTCTCTAGTTCTTCGGAAAACACCAAGTTGGATCACTGTATTCGCAAGTACCTGCTCCAGTTCTGCGAATACATGTTCAAGCCCATTGATGTGGGTCTCAAGGTGACCATTCGCGTGCCCACTCTTCCACCGGTAAGTGTTTGCTAAATAGCAGCTGTGCATCTGACTAACAGTAATCCAAGGCCCATGACATGGGAGAAGACACTTCGGAGCCCTCCACCCCCACATCCAACACAGTCATTCGCTTTAGCAAGCCAAAGCCAAAACCTGACGAGAGTAAGTAGTGACTCTAATGGATAGAAGCAGCAAGATGAACTGACCCCGTATGTAGAAGCCTCCAAATCTCACAAAAAGACAAATAGCATTGTCATCAAGACAGAGTCATTGTCTCAGCAAGTACCAGAAGCATCAGCAGCAACAGCAGCCGCAACCGCAACACCTTCAGCTACTACTACTACTACCGCTCATGTCACCTCTCCCATCTCCATTGACTCGAATGAGCACATGGACATTGAGCACGTTGAGCCCTCGCTTGACTATGCACCCTTCCAGCCCATGGAACGCACGCCATCACCACCGCCACCACCACCACCACCCAAGGTCAAGCACAAAAAGGTCAGCAGCGCCACAGCGGAAGAGCTCAAGAAGTGCAGACGCGTCTTCAACAAGCTCAACAAGGCAAACTGTGCGTTGCCCTTTAGTGAGCCTGTGAATGAAGAAAAGGACGGTGCTCCTGGCTACTACCAAATGATCACGCATCCCATGGACTTGAGCCAAATCAAGCACAAGGTGGAAAACAAGGAGTACAAGCTGTTTAGCGAGTTTGAGGACGATGTGCGCTTGATGCTGAGCAACTGCTTCAAGTACAACGGACCGGGCACATTTGTGTACAATGCTGGCATGGAACTCGAGGCTATTTTCGAAAAGGAACTGTCCAATTTGCGCGGCAAGGCAGACGACGAGATGCAGAACATGACCATTGTCGAGAGCCCTGTCACCACGCCTCGCGCTGTGCATTCCTCGCTGCCTCCCTCTTCGCTGTCCACACCAGTGGCCTCAGCGCCAGCCGCCAGCAGCAGTGCTGCTTCCCTGGTCATCAAGCCTCCCAAGCCTGCGAAAACGAAATCCTTTAGCACGGTGGTGTCTTCTTCTGGATCCGCACAGCCCCAGCACCCCGACTACTTTTCCCTGCCTCCCTCCACATCCTCCCCTGGCCCGTCCACGCAGTCGCCAGTCGAGCGAAAAAAGTCCATGACGCCTGTCGTGGATGTCTACAACGCCAGCCCCAAGGCAAAGACACCTTCCGCAGAGCCCAAGCCCAACTATGACCGTCTGACAGAAAAGGAAAAGATGTCTGCTGTTCTCAACAAGACCATGAGCAGCGACCACGCGTACGAATTCCTGCGGCCTGTGGACCCCATCAAGCAAGGCATTCCTCAGTACACGACCATCATCAAGCACCCCATGGATCTGGGCACCATCAAGTCGCGTCTCGTCAACCACCAGTATCCCAATGCACAGGCCATGAACAGCGACATGCGTCTGATGTTTAGAAACTGCTACACGTTCAACCCGCCCAACACCTATGTCCACGACAAGGCAAAGCTGCTGGAAGAAGACTACAACAGGGTGTGGAAGGCTTACTTTGGCTCTGTGCGTCGTGGATCGGCGGCAACAGACAAGAAGCAAAAGGAAAGACACGCCACGCCACCCGTAGCCTCGCCTGTGGTTGCGTCGTCCAACAGCACTGTGCCTACCATCAAGATCAAAGCAACTACGTCTGCTGCACCATCTGCTATCAAACCACCCAAGACGCCCAAAGCGCCCAAACCTCACCCAGTCAGTTCCTCGGATGCTGTGCCTACACCTGTATCGCATGACGCTCACAGCGGCGGCTACAAGGCGTCCTCCTCCTCTCCTTCTGTCAGCAGCCATCCTACTGCTACTACTGCTACCGACAAGCCCCCCAAGCCCAAGGCAGTCTTCAACCCTGCCATGACAGAGAGCAACCAAAAGCGCTGCGAGCGTATCTACAAGAAGCTGTACTCGCACCAGTCGTGCCAGCCCTTTTACGAGCCTGTGGACGCTGTGGCACTCAACATTCCCCTCTACTACACGGTCATCAAACGCCCTATGGACATGTCGACCATCCGCAAGAAGCTAGACCAGGGCCAATACCAGACCATTTGGGAGTTTGAGCTGGATGTGCGCCAAATCTTTTGGAACTGCAACGCCTTCAACGACAATGAATCGTGGGTGGCCAAGCAGTGTGCTGCTCTGGAGGCTTTCTTTAACCAGATTTGGTCTGCTGAATTTGCTCTTCCCAACGCGCTCAAGGGCGAAGAGCTGAAGCTGGCTCAAAAGGTGATCAACAAGCTGACGTTGCACGACCAAGCTGCCCTGTTCAACGTGCCTGTGGATTTGGAATCGCTGCCTGATTACGCTCAAAAGATCAAACACCCTATGGATCTGCGTACCATTTGGGAAAAGGTCGAAAGCGGCAAATACACCAGCCTCAAGGCCGTAGACCAGGATGTGCGTCTGGTCTTTAAGAACTGCTTTACTTACAATGGGCCAGGCACCTATGCGAGTGATGCTGGCAAAAAGCTGGAAAAGTACTATCACAACATTAGCCGAGAGATGAGAAGTCGCATTGCGGCTGGTAGCAGCAGTGTCTTGGCTGGATCGCCTGTCAGTGCATCTTCCAAGCGCCCCCGTTCCTCATCGCCTGCTCCTCCCAAGATGATGGCTTCTACACCTACGCTCTCTACAGGCACTGCTTCAGTCCCCAAGAAGGTCAAGGTTGTACATACCAAGCCAGCATCGGATACGGCTCACCTCCCTCCTGCTATGCCATCGTCACAGCCAGAGCACATGGACATGGACCCTGCTTCACCCGCCACGATCAGATCGCCCTCTGCTTCCAAGTCGTCGCCTGTGCCCAAACCATCCAAAAAGCCAACACCATCCTCGCACGCTGTGTCTAGACCGCCAGCAAACGATGCTCCTCCTGTAAAATTACACCCATCTTTGCAAGCCAAGATGGAATCTCTTGTACATAAACTCATGAATCGCAAGGAATCGTATGGTTTCCATACGCCTGTAAGTAGAGACACGCGAGTCATTTCAGTAGGAAAGCCACACAGCTAACACAATGACACTAGGTGGATCCTGTTGCGTTTAATATTCCCCACTATCCCAGGCTCATCAAACACCCCATGGACTTTGGCACCATGCTCACAAAACTCCAGCAGGGCCAATACAAGACTGTCAAGGAGTTTGAGAGCGACATGCGCCTCATCTTTACCAACTGCTATACGTTCAATGGATTTGACCATGTCCTGTCTCAAAACGCCAAAATCTTGGAGCAGATTCTCAACAAGGAGGGTCCCAACTTAAGAAGAAAAGAAGAGCAGCTGAGAAATGCAGCATCTGGCTCGCCGTCGTCGTCTCATCACGCACATGGCCACAAGTCGTCGTCGCCGTCGTCGTCAGCCATTCCAAGAAGCGTGTCGCCTACAGAAGCTGAGCTTCGCAAGTACCAGTCTGTCCTGGACAAGCTACAGACACATCCATCCTACTATGCATTTGGTGCGCCTGTGGATGCCGAGCTGCTTGGTATCCCTACCTACCATGAAATTGTCAGACGGCCCATGGATTTCGGCACCATTCGCCATCGCTACACGAGTGGAGGCTACGACAATGCAAACCAGCTTTTGCGTGATGTCAAATTGGTGTTTTACAACTGCTACTTGTTCAACTTGCCTGACGACGTAGTGACACAGATGGGCCGTGATTTGCAGACAGAGTTCAACCGATTGAGTAGAGCAAGAGGGCTTCGTACCATCAGCGTGGATGATGTAGCAAGAGAAGCAGCTGAAGCGAGACCGGATGTCCCAGTCATGGAAACCTACAATGAATAAGTACTTAAATAAAAGTTTATTCGGCCATTTGTACATGTAAATTTGTATATATAAAAGAATTGCTTCAAGAGCATCCTCCTCCTATTTAGTAGTTTTACTCGAATGTCATGGGCGGGTGGTGCCAAGGATGACGGTATAGTATAACTTTTCAGCAGCATCACTGGGCATCATATTCTTCTTTTTTGCAAAGTATCCACCTATAGTGCCTGGATCCACAGATAATATCTCCAGCCCAAGGGACATTGTGTTGGTTAAATAACTGGATTTTTATCAATTGTCCATGATGTATCAATGGATCAACATAAACTAACCGCGAAATATAGCAAGTTGCATCGTTAATTGATGCGCAATCATCAAAGATTCAGGTAACCCTTGAATATTGTAGCTTTGTTCTATGAGCAATACAAGTGTCTATAGTGAGCTGTGCACTCCACGTTAGAACGAAGGTTGATCTTCTTCCCTGTAGTTCAGGGCATTTTACAACTGATCCTTAATCATCCACATAACAGAATTGCCAGTTAAGCGAAATAATATAATGCATAGTGCAACCCGCTCTTATTAGGCTCTGTTTCTCATGCTCCTTCATAATAAGCGATGGATGACCAACAACGACTTACATGCGCTGTTCATGCATGCATAGAGTCCCTACATGGATGGAAATCATTCTTATCTTGTTGCATTGTGATATAGCAACAATATTTGAGTGTGATACATGTGAAATTGCACACACGTACACTAGGCAACGGTCCTCTAAAGGTGTCTTGATGGTTTCATTTGCATTATGTCCTGAAAAGTAAGGGCGTCCCAACGCAGGCTGCTTTGTTATTCAATGTCGATACATGTATGTAGATCACAGATTCAGTCTTTCAACTTTGGCAACAGCTGTATACATTCCTCTACTATTTTCTGGTTTACTTGTTGGCTTCAATAAAGCTAAAAGATACACACACTTGTGTTGCAACCAACAGAAGGAATATTGTTATATACACTTTTTAACATTGTAACTTGTCGAGTAGGATACACGCTCATCAGAGCAGACATATTAGCAGCTGTGTGATTATTCCTTTTAGTTACAAGTAAACGTCGCAATGCACGCAATGCACATTATCTAGGAAATGCATTGAGTAAAGTACTAGGGCTTCCAGCACTCCCATATACCATTCCAAAGAGCAAACTTGATGCTGTAGCAAACAAAAGCTAAATCCATGCCTTCACTCCGTGCATGATAGGATCTACAGATCACATCAAGTACCTATGCAACGATACTAGTTGAAGAAAAGGAAGCTTGTATAAATGCAATCCTTTGGCTGGCGCTCTTTTCTTCTTCTTTCCTTCAAATTAAATACAATAATTCTATGCGATCTACATTTACCTTTGCCATCCTCATCGCACTTTTAGTTGTAGCAAATCTCTCAAAAGTATCTGCACATCCATTGAATGTGAAAAGAAGCCATGTTCATCATTATCGAGTAGCGAGCAACGGTGTTGGTGAAATTGTTAATGGTGCTGACGATACTGTTGGTGGTGTTACTGATGGCAAACTTGGTAATGCTGGTGGCATTATCGGTACTGCTAGTACAATTGTGGATAATGTTTTCGGCGGAGGACATTCCTCTTCTGGGATTTTATAAATATTCTGTTATAAGAGCCTTTGTTGTTCGTGACCATACAGGAGTAAAGCAAAGGTTTTTATAAGCCTAATGTAGCCTAAAAACACTTAATAAAGCTCTTACAAAGCATGTACATTTGCAATATTTTGAGATGAGATTTGAAAAGGTAGGGTGTAATTCTGTATCATAAATCAAGTGCTTCCAATGCAATCAAGAAGATGAAATATGCTCTCATTTTTCAGCGTATGTCTTGGCACAGTTGCAGACAAACTCTTGCGTGGGAGAACATATAGACCAGCAGCATGTTCTTTTGTTTTGTTTTTTTCTGTTGATAATGTGTACTTTTATAGTAGTGATCCTCGCTTATGTTGGTATAGATAGAAAGAGATATCAATTCAATACTTCGAGGTGAATCTCAATGCTGGATTGTGAGTCCTGATATTTGCCTTGAGCTCCTTTGCAATCGCATCGTTTCTAATGAGCAATCCCTCACTTCTGCTGCTATGTGTCTCAAAGGAGCAAGCTTAGCTTGACCATTTGCACAACGCATCTGAAATTGAGGCAATGTCAAACTCGATTTAAGCCTCTTGTGTGTCTCCTCTATGCGCATAATATACTATTTCGCTAGATGATGGGCTACAGACCATCAGATCAGATGTTAATAAACGCAATGCCCAGTGAGCAGCCCACAAATGTATTTGCCACTGTAAATTCAAGAGTTTAAATCGCTTGTATCTCGCCAACGAAGCGCGATCTCGGCTTCAAAACAGGTGCCATCGTTTTCTACGACCTGACATTAGGGTATGGAACACTTTTCGTCAATTTCTGGGGGATTAACTTGATCATCGATTTTTAGAAAATTTTGCCTTGTACTAGCAAGGGAAAAATTGATGATTTTGAATGATGGAGGTTTTCACCTCGAAAATGAAGTTTTCTACTAAGGTGTTTCTATGCTCAAAACAATCGTAGAAACGCATTGGAGCATGTAAAAGTGTCTTTTGGCCAATTTACTATAGTGTTTGTAGACATTTCCCCAAAAAACGTGTTTTGCATTTTTTGACAGTTACTCTTCACAGACTAAAGGGATCGCTTTAAGACTAACACCATTGGATTCCTCGTTCAATTTTACATCTAAAAGTGTAGAGAAATACCTGTTGTTCTAGTAGAAGAATTCTGTGTAATTTGCCCTGAAAGGTTTTGGGATGTCCAAAACAAGAATCTGGAGGACCAGTGGAGCAGCCTCTAAAATTCAATCCCAGCCAGGCTGCGTTTTTGCCCTGGGCACCATCTTTTGTATAGTAAAAGACACTATAGGCGTCTCTAATTGACTTGGATATGCTCAATCTCTGTCGGTGTCACTCTGCAGGCTCCAATTGTATGCTGCTGTATTTTGAAATGTGGCATTTGAGTATACATGTTAAGGGCCTCCCCTCGTTATTGGGCATATTTCTTGTAGGTTCAGATGACAGCTTCTTCAATGAGATGTTCTGCTGCTATGGCTTTCTGAGCCGCCACATCTGATGAACAATGAAAAGGGTTCTTATATTAAAGAATGCTTTGGGACTAAATTTATTATTCAAAATGATATTTTACAAAAAGTTCAACCCAATACCCAACTGCAATCCTCTCTTGATTTGGTCTCCTCTGGCAGCTGTCAAAGGCACACAGTAATTCAGTTCGATACGAGCAATGCTATGACGGTAGATTAAACCAAGACCAGCCGAGATGCTAGGCGATTGTGTCAATGCTTGTTTTGTGTCTTGCAGCGAGGTGCCTGATTTCCATGGCACATTGGTACCGGCATTCACAAAGGCATGCGCTCTCAAAGCCTTGGTCTCTAATTTAGGCAGAGGAGCGATGGCACTGACACCAGCAGCCCAGTACATGTTACCGCCCAAAGCATCCTTGTAATCTCTAGGACCAATGCCTGCATTTCTAAAACCACGCACAGACAGTGGACCACCCAGCAAGAATCGATCCGATACAGTGGATGCCTTGTCGCTCTCGCTCAGGTCTGCCAAGCAGCCAGCTCTGAAGGTGGTGCTGATGACAAGGCCAGGATGCACGCCCAAAAACTCCTTGTTCTCCTTATCCAAAATGATGTGTCCTCCTCCGAATTGCTTGCAGTATTGAGACTCGAGCTCGGTTTTGAAAAAGTGAGCATTACCTACACCAAACAAGCCAGACAGCTCTTGCGCAATGCGAACATAGTGGCCATTTGAGGGTAATAAGATATCGTCGCGACGCTCACGTACAAAGACATGGTTGATGGAGGATTTGAGCGAATCGCCTACTTGTTGACGGATGCTGAGCGAGGCGTTGGGAGACACTCTGTCGATGGAGCGCCATGTCATGTCATAGCTCAATTCATGGTAGCCGAATTTCGACACTGTCTTGTAGCGCAACCCTGCGCCTCGAGCCAATTCTTCGTAGGATGAGGCCAGTGTGTTGTTGCAAAGAACTCTGTGTGCGTTGATGTCTAATCTAGAGTCGGGAGATGCATTCACCGGCTTGGAAAGAGAGAACTTTTTGACAGCATGTCAGTGTATCTCTCGCATCATAGGCGTCTGTCATCCTACCTGGAATGCTGAGCTGTTTCTTGTGCCAAATGATGCTACCGTTTCCAGCAATTCAGCGCCACCAAAGACATTGCGCACAGTGACGGATCCATTCTATCAAACGCTCCATTAGCCAACATGTATCAGATCCCTTGGACGTGTATGCAAGCTACCATGTTGCCTTCATTGTTGCCAATTTCGGTGCCTGTCTTGATAAAGACACGGCTCTTTTCCTTGACTTGATATACGACGTTGATTGATTCGGGTGCGGCAAGAGGATCGCTGTCAGTCGCATTGTCCAGCAAGATCTGCACGCCGTCAAAGATATCGAATCGCTGAAGCTTTTCAGCAACCTGCTGGGCGCTGTTGATGACATCTGCGTAGGTGTTTGCTTGTAATACGTCTTTGGTTGCCTTTTCCAAGAAACCAGGTCTGGTCTGTTTGGTGCCGAGGATCGTGATGGCATTGACATGTGTTTTGGAGCCTGCTGATTGCTCTAGCTATACCGATAGACTGTGTTAGCAAAAGTAGGCTCAAATGAGAGGAGGACATGTCTTATTTACCAAAGCGAATAAGCGTCTGGATGCTTCGGCTTGATATTCACGTTGACGCTGCTCCTCTTCGGTGGGTAACTGGGGATGTGGTTAATGCAATGCTGCTCATATGCGATGGATCTTTGATGCTACCTTGGGTTCCTCCATGATTCAAACTGGTAAAGGAGGGGGGTGGTGTTAGTAAATTAGCTGAAGCTAGGGCAAATGTCTATTGTCATTCCTGCCCCAGATGCCATTACTTGGATGTGCGCTTGATACAGTCACAGTGGATCGTTCATGTAACCTCCAATGCCACCATCCTCGTAGATCGAGATGGAGCCATCCACTGGCCATCAGGGCAACGGACTGTGCGGACTCCCGCTTGGAACTGCCGATATACACTCCATTGCCATGCCATCACATCACATCATGGAGCCAATGCGTTGCTGATCTATAGGGAACACACTGCATTCATGGAAACATGATAGTCAGTGACGTGACATTGAAATTTTTTTTACCAAAATCAAAAAAGCTGTCAATGAACAAAAAAAGAATAAGCCTTCTCTTTTTTGTCTCTTAAACATCACAATCATCATGGTGGCAGCAAATCAACAGCCTAAAACGAGTGGAGGATCAGCTCTCAAGAGACTCAAAAAGTCATTGCAAGTTGCCGGTGTTGTTGGCCAGACCTCCAAAGCCAGCAGATCCAAGAAGGACCGCAAGAGAGGTGCCCCCACTGAGGCAGGCAAGAATGACGCTGACAAGAAGCTCTCGCTCATCCGTGGCGAATTCAACCCCTTTGAACAGAAGCACCAAAAGACAAAGTTTGAGATCCTCGGCAGAAAGATGAAGGGTACTTCTGGAAAGCCTACACTGAGCAAGCAAATTGGCGAGGAAAACGTATGTATTCGAAGGATGTGGCATGTGGCAGAACTACGAGCAGACGTCTAACCTCACTTTACTCTACCTGAAGCGCAAGAAAACGCTGCTGGTCGAAATGAAGAACAAGCATCGTCGTGGCGGCATCATCGATAAGCGTTTTGGTGAGAACAACCCCAACATGACGCCCGAAGAGAAGATGTTGGAGAGATTCACCAGAGAAAAGCAAAAGTCCACTCGCACAACCGGTGGCTCCATGTTCAACTTGGAGGACGATGATGAGGACTTGTCGCTCACCCATTATGGCCAATCCCTGTCTAACATGGATGATTTCGATGACGCTGGTCTTGGACTCAGTGACGAGGAGGACGACAGAAAGCAAATGGACGGCAAGATTGTGTCTCGTCTGCATTTCGGTGGTTTTGAAGATGATGTGCCTGAAGGAGAGAACGAGAGACACAAGTCAAAGAACGAAGTTATGAAGGAGATTATTGCAAAGAGCAAAATGCATAAGCTCGAGCGTCAAACTGCAAAGCAAGAGGATGACGACATGCGTGAAGAATTGGACGATGAACTCAATGATATCCGTGGTCTCTTGAACACCAAGCCTGCTCGTAAGCCGTTGCCCTCTCAAAATGCTCTTTTCAAGAGAAACGAAAACGAGAACCCTGCCAGCAAACTAGACGAAGCTTTGGACGATTACTCTGATTACGACAAAGCCATCCGTGATCTTGCCAACGACCAACGTGCTCAAGCTACTGACCGTACAAAGACCGAAGAAGAACTCGCTCTTGAAGAAAAGGAACAACTTGAAAAGGCTGAACGAGCCAGAAAGAGACGTATGGAAGGCCTTGACTCGGACAGCGAAGATGAAGGATCCAAGAAGAGATCTCACAAGAAGAGAAAGGGTGCTCCTCAAGGCGATGAACTCGACGATGATTATCTCGCTGAATTGGAAGAGGATGTGAATCAGCTTGGCCAAGGTCTCACTTTGGAGGACATTCAGAATGGATTGGTCGATGAAGACGAGGATGACGAAGAAGAGGGCAGCGAGGACGATGAAGACGACGACGACGACGACGAGGAGGACGAGGAAGATGACGAGGAAGAAGAAGAAGATACAGACAATGAAGACATTGAAGATATCGAAGAGGACGATGATGAAGTTCCAGTGTTTGGCGATGACAATGGCGAAGATGACATGAATGAATTTGGCAAATCCGGTGTTGTTAAGCCCAAACAGAAAAAGACGCCCGCTGCTAAATCCGAGAAGCGAGAGATTCCTTTCACATTTGAATGCCCCACCACCCACGATGAATTCTTGGAGATCCTTCAAGGCTTGAGCGTCGAGGATTCCGTTGTTGTTACCAAGCGTATCCGAGTCTTATATCACATCAAATTGGCGCAAGAAAACAAGGCAAAATTAGCGCAGTTTTTAGGCGTGCTCGTCGACCACATGGCCTATGTTGCTTCTACAGAGTCGCCTTTGCCAACACAGGTGCTCGAAGACCTTGGAAACCACGTATTCGAACTCGCCAAACAATTGCCAGAGCCAGCAGCACAGGTGTACAACGCTAAACTGAAGAAAATGCAATCTGAAATGGCCAAGAAGATGAAACACAGTGGATCTGCATGGCCCGATGTTGAAGATCTAACCCTGTTGCGCTCTATTGGACAAATATTCTCCACATCGGATCTGAGTCACCCCGTCGCCACTCCAGCATTGCTGTTCATGTGCCATGCTTTAGCGCAGTGCCGCATTCAGACTGAAGTCGATATGGGTCGCGGCTTGTTCCTCACTTTATTGGCTTATGAGGTAAGTGATAAGCATGGGAAAATAGGGTTTCCTAGTACGCTAACATGGCTGATGTGTAGTATCAAAAAGTGTCCAAGCGATTCATGCCAGAATGTCTCAGTTTCTTAAACAGATGCTTTGTCATTTTAGCACCCAAATCCGCGTTCGATAACAAGCAGCAAATCCCAGGGTCTTTCCCCATCCCCGATGAAAAGACTGAAGCTCTCTCCATCAAGAAACCCAGCGGCCAAAATATAGAGTCTATATCGTCAGTGCAATTAGAAACATTAGCAACAGAAACTGAAACCAGTGGGGATGACAATGCGAAACTCTCTTTATTACAAGGCTCTCTCCGTATGTTTGAACGCTACTTGCAATTGTATGCCGCTACACCAGCATTTTTGGAAGTTTTCCAGGACACTTTAGACGTGTTAGAGTTACTGGATATCGAAGAATATAGTTGGCACTCAGATATTAAGGTAAAGCAGTAAAAAACCTCGTTGGTTCGTCATTCGGCTAATTAGAGAAATTCCATAGAACCTGATGAGTACCATCAAGAATCGTTTGGAGCGACAAATCAAGTTCTGCATAGAGAAGCGCACCAAAACACCACTTAGAATGCAACAGCATCGCCCCATACCCATTGCCCAACATCTGCCCAAGTTCGAGAAGGCGTACTCTATGGATAAACACTACGATCCTGATCACGAGCGTTCTCAAATGCACAAGCTTGAATCTCAAATCAAGAAGGAAAAGAAGGGTGCTTTGCGCGAGCTCCGTAAAGACAATCAGTTCATTGCTAGAGAGAAGGTCAAGGAGCGCAAACACAAGGACGATGAGTATAATAAGATGGTGAAGGGTGTGATGAACATCTTGGAAGGCGAACAGTCTGAAATGAAACGTCTAGAACGGGAAAAGGGCAAGAAGTAAAGGTTCCAAAGGCTTCGTTGCTATATTTAGAAATGGCATGGTAGCTGATAGAAGGAAAATAGTTTAATAAACCAAGCTTTTTTTTTTTGTAAAAATCGAATTTTCCACCTTTGCTAAAATGAAACAAAGAGCAATTTACTGGGATGGCAAAATCCACGTCGAACATCTAGGCAAAGGCACTTGAATTACTGTGTGGCAGGGATCTATCTCATAGGTTTATCCTTTCGGTTTTATTATCGGGGGCAGAGGGCGTTTCAATTTATGCAAATGATAAGATGGAAAGATAGATCAAGAGATGCGGGGAGGGTTCAGAATGCGTGTGTGGAGGGAACAGAAAAATAAGCGTGGTTTGAGCAGGTGCTTTTTGGTCATTGCAGCAAAAATAATTGACGTTTTGTATAGCCGGGTGCCATGTGGATTGGATAAATATTTCATCAATGCTTGACGCTTAATATGAAACATCTACATGTTGACCATTGGATGTTCTCCTTGCCAGAATTCAATTCCCCCAGCAACCCCGGTGTCTATTATACCCTGCCCATAGGATTGCCATTCTAATCGATCGTACTCGAGCTGCCAATATACGATACCACGATCTATCACTTTGGAAAAGATGCTGCAATTTTCAAGACATAGTTCAATGTCCTAAAATCACACCATGGATGCATAAAGAGATAGAATTATTTAGATCAATTTCGAGATGTCTGGTATAGATTGCCAAATTAAGCCGCTATTACCTTAGTTTTGGTTCTGTTTTTAACATTTTTTTGCAACCATCTCTTGATTTCATCTAGCTCCATTTTTCTCGAAGCCTTACTGGATATAGCTTGGGATAGAAAAGGGTTTAATTCATTGGCTTGAGGAACGAGTATATCGTGATAAAAGTCGTTTTGATTTGCCAGGGAAAAATCGAACGTTTTACAGGCAGCATTCAGTTTCGAAACTTGTGGATGTGGCAAACTCTTTGTCTTTGCTTTTAGCCAGATGTCTGGTAATTCGAGAGCCGCCGAAGCTTCTGTCAATATCTTGCCTTCCTCGCATGCATTGCGAGCCCTCTTCTTGGTAGCTGTGATCTTATTGAGAAGACCAGATGATGTTAATCTCATTAGACCAAATCTCGATAACCGATGTGATTCTTTTTGACAAATATTATTTTGTGTATGGCGTGTACTCCCAAGGTGTAACCTCCTAATAATAGTAGTATTTTGTGATACAGAGGATTTGAAATGAGAAAAGGATCGAGAATAAGAAAAAGACAAATGCTGTATATAAACCATATGAAACCTCGAGTAATACAAATAAACTTGTATAGTTGAAGTACCAATCCCAAACAGAAAATACGGGAATTTTTCAATTACATGGCAGTATGCTATAAGATGGTTTCAATGAGAAATTTCAATGGAAATCACCTTCTCTCAAGGAGCTCCTCCTATAGAACACTATAGAATCTTTGCTGTGTGCACAATTGTTGATAAATTGTTACACGGGACATCGGAAAGTGATATCATTCAACTGGGTCTAAGGCGACTATAACAGAAAAATCCAAAGGAGATCTAGCTCCCCTCAATAGAACACTGGAGAATATGATGTCATTTGAATTGCCCTTTGAAGCTTCAAAACCCAACACGACGGCAAGCATTGACCTTTTGGTGATCCCCCGAATTCCCTGAGGGTCTCACAAGGGAGAAACAGTGCCCATCAGAAAAATTTGTATATAAAGGAAGCCTGTATTTCTATCAGTTTCTACTTTTTTCATTTCTGGTTTCACACTTTAAAACATTTGAATCTCATTACATAAAAACCCTCTCTCTTTACACTTACTACTCTATAATATAACATGATGGCAGAAGGTACGGGCTACTTGTGTAGATCCACATTTCACCATGTACTAATTAAAATGATAGATAACTCAATCATTGGGCTTGCAACACCCACTCGTTTCCTCATCGAAAATGGCGAATGGAATCTTACACCCAGCTTATCTGGCTCCATCCAACATGAGATCAATCCCTTTGACGACTGCAACTACCAACAACACCATTCCCCTATGAAATCCATGGAAGCACCCACAGTGAAATGGATGGCTGCACCGGTTCCTGCTCCCACTATTCCTGCTTCCGTCATGACCAACAATAACTACAACACAAATGTCATGTTCAAATCGCCCGAACCTGAAGCTGCATTGATGAAATCCCCTCCCACTCCCCCGATGTCCCTTAGCCAAAGCCCCAGCAGCTCCACTGTGTCCTTTACCATGAGCGATCTTTTGGTCGATACATCTTCAGAAGTACCCGTAGCTCCTCCTCATAACAGTGCCGAATTCGCTTCTTCAAACGTACATAGTTTATCACCTACCACATCATCTTTTGGTGAATCAGCTCAACGCCGTCGTAGCAACTCCTCCGCAAGAAATACCAAATCTAGAACTACATCTTACGAAGAAATGGACGATTACTACCAGCCTGCTGAAACCACTAATACCAAATCTGTGCAAAGCGGCCGCAAACGACGCATTGTATTTGAAGGAGACGATGCAGAAGACCGTAGAAAGAAATTTTTAGAGCGCAATCGTGTTGCTGGTAAGTTATTTATTGAAATTCTTTTCTGAATTGATATTAACCATTTTAATTATAGCTTATAAATGCCGTCAAAAGAAGAAGAACTGGATGCAAGAGCTTGAACAAAAGGCAGAAATCCAAAACAATCAAAATGAGGAGCTTCGCAACTTGGTAGCATTACTCAAAGAAGAGAGCATGTATCTTCGCAATCTACTCTTGACTCATGGTAACTGCGATTGCGACTCTGTGCAAGCCTATCTTCGCAAGCAATCTGCTGAAATCACAAACAACACAATGGCCTCTAGAAGAAGCTCAATGACAGGCAATTATCCCGCTATGCCTTCCTTCCCAAATTCCTTTAGCTCCACATCCACCATGCCTCCTTTCAGTGAACAATCTACTGGTTTAACGCCCTTTCTCGATACAGTGATCAACAAGTTACCTCAGGATTCTCCAGACTACTTTTCAACATCCCATATTGAAGCTTAAACCTACTACTATTATTGATATCCCATCCTTGCTTCATTTAATCATTATTCATTGTAACTAGCCTCTATCTTCTCTTTATTATTTATATCTTATATGCCCTTGCTGTCGCTTTATCTTTCTCTCCCTCTCTCTGTCTCTCTCGCTTACACAAACATGAATATTTTTCCTTGATGGCAATTACTTACCTTTCATGCTATGAATTCTTCATTTTCTCTCATTTCTTATTATGTACATATTTTATCTCGATTACAATATCAATAATTACAATAAAACCAGACGTTTTTCACACCAAAGTATCCTTGATTTTAGCTTTGTGCAACTGAAGCCCATAGATGAATGCAAAGACGAAATCGAGATTAGGACAAATGGATACTCTAATTAGTCCAATGGAAAATGAATGTTGTTTTTCTAATGTCTTCCAAAATGTTCTTTATTAAAAAATACTAGATCCGATCTCACTTGCTTGCCATTATGTCGATGGAATCGAGGAAAATCCAAATATGGTGAGTGGTATAGCTTACAAACTAATTTTTTTGGTACAACATTTAAGCATGATTTGTTTCTCTTTTACGAAAATGGGTATTTGATAAATCGCAAATGACGTTTAATATTTACAAACCCAATTGATTGTGCCACTCTTTGTGGAGAACGACAAGTGCTCATTGTATAATGCCATGCACGCAGTAGTAAGCGTTGTTGCTTGAAGAATGTTGCCATGGTGATGGTGAGTACGGTATACGAGCCAATCAATGGCTCCATGGTGATGCTGATCATATGCTCAATGTATTTAATGCACGACCGTATCTTGTAAGAAATTTTTCGTTCCTTTTTCCACTTTTCAGAGAACAGACATGCGAGCAACAAACAAGGCGTCTCTCTGTGCATTGCTAGGTGTTATATGCACCGTTATGAACGTAGCCGACGGTTTGTATATAGACAAGAGGCAGCAAAAGGACGCCGTGAAAACGCCTTCCATCCCCAATTTACGCCCACTTGTCTGGGGCGATGTGAATTTTATCCATACGACGGATACGCATGGTAACCGATTTATAATCAAGTCGAGTCTATCCAAAATGTACTGACTTGGTCTTTTGATTTAGGCTGGTTAGAGGTAAATATTATTGTTTGATTCAAATAATCAATTATTCACAATCTGGTATACCCACATTTTGAAAAGGGGCATGTGCTTGAAGGATCTTTTAATGGAGATTTGGGGGATTTCTACTCTTTTACGGTAATTCATCTTCAAATATTCTGTGTTCATTCGAAAGTAGACTAATTGTAAGCTAACTAAATAGGCTAAAATGAAACAAAAATCTCGTCAGTTGAAGAAGGATCTCTTCATTGTAGACACTGGAGATACACACGACGGCAATGGCTTGAGCGATATCACTGATCCCAGAGGCTTGCTGTCTCAGCCACTTTTGACAAATATTCCTTACGATCTCTTGACAATCGGTAATAGTACAGAAGCACAACACAATGGAAATATGTAGACTAAAAACTCTATATATATTTTTATAATTAGGTAACCACGAACTTTACGGTAAGATGAATGTCCACATGCCATATAAAGTAGTGTTTTAACATCTGTTTCCTCATTATGGTTGTTGCCATCAGTAAATGATGTCACTGTAGATACAGTGGAAAACTTCATCCCACACTGGAAAGACAGATATTTAGCCGCCAATGTCTATTTTAAGGACACCAACAACAACAAGACAGTTCCAATTGGGTTAGTGATGCACTCCATATTGACACAAATACAGAAGTTAAATGCAATGCAACTGTAGCTCCAAATTCACCTACTTTGAAGGAGAATTTGGCACCCGAGTTCTAGCGTACGGCTTTTTATTCAACTTCCAAAAGAATGGAGATCGGTCTGTCGTACGAAGTGTGAAGGACGAGATACAAGAAGCTTGGTTTAAACAATCACTGGAAACTCATCTGCCAGACATCATTGTCTTGATTGGACATATTGGCTTAAGGTTTGAAGAGTTTTATATTCTCATAGATGCCATCCGAGAATACCACCCAACAATCCCCATTGCTGTCCTGGGAGGGCACACGTAAGTATGCAGAGTTCATCATTCCAAGCAGGGCACTAATCACCATCATCTAGCCATATTAGAGATGCTGTCAAATACGATCCTTGGGCTGCAGGAATCGAATCAGGCAGATATTTAGAAACAATTGGCTTTTTTTCAGTTGAGGTAACCACCACTAGTTCTTGTACTCTTATTCTTGTATTCTTAATTGGAATTACGTATATACAGGGAGTCTCCAACAAAAACGCCGCCTCTAAAACACCGGCTAATATTACATTTTATCGACGCTATCTCGATCAAAATCGGCCAACCTATCAATTTCATTCCTCCTTGGATGAACATCACAGAGCAACAGACAGCGAGTTTGATACCCCATTAGGAGTTGAAATGACGAACCTGATCTCCGAGCTTCGTGGCACTTATGACCTCTCCAAGAGGTTGGGATGTGCCCCTCAAGACTACAGACTCCAATCTGCTCATCCCAACCAGAACACCAGTGTGTTTCATTTGTTGACGCAAGGTACTTCAATGACTGATATAGCTAGTAAAAGTGCACGTTTACCCAAGATGTACATATAGAGGTTCTTCCGAAGGTGGTAACCGACAAGAATCGACCCAATCAAGCGTACTTTTTAATCAACACAGGCGGTGTTCGTTATGACATTTTCAAGGGACCGTTTCTACTAGACAACATGTATCAACTATCTCCTTTTGAGGATGCCTTCTATTCGATCGAAAATGTTCCATACAGCATCGTGCGGCAACTCCTTCCAAAGCTGAACCACGAAGGAGAGCAGGTATTTAGAAAAAGAAGGGAGATCTGGCCTTACATGACAGAGAAATCAGAGTTTACAAAGAGACGCAATCCTGCCCAATTAAGAGATCAAAGCAACATCCAGGTCAGTAGTGATAAGGATGGCCTTGTTCCTGGCTATGTCACCATGGATGATTTTGGAATTGACGGTTAGTGTTTGCGAATGGTTTATTTAGCTAGAGCTAACCGCATCCTCATTGTTATTTTATACAGGCGATGACACTGCTCACATCCCTATCCCCGACTTTCCACTACCCGCATTTGTAGGGTCAAGTCTCCCCAAAGACACTGCCGATGCTGACCTGATTGATGTCGTCTATCTGGATTTCTTTGATAGACAGTTGAGAGCTTTACTTTTTGATCTATCTGGAAAGAACTGGACTGCCAATATGGATTATGGTGATACTAATGTCACCAGCAGTACAATGTGGATCCATTTTGCTCAAACTTACTGGAATACCACATTAGCGTGCTGATCAAGCATATAGGAAATTTGAGAAATATACTAAAATTTAATTAAATTGAATTTCGTCATTTTTACAGCCTGAAGAATTTCCGCGTTTAGAAATATGTACACCTTGAAATGCAATGTTTATCAAATAATAGTAATGTATACATGGCTCACTAGCGTATTTTTGCTGTGCTATACTTTTTTCTTTTCAAGAAAACGATTATTATATAGCTGGTTAAGGGGCCCATGAGTCCCAGATCATGTCTGCTGGATGATTTCATCATTGATGAATTGTGCCTCTCACTAGCTTGCATGGCAATTACATTCTAC
Source organism: Mucor sp. M7501 (assembly GCA_037040325.1). Lineage (NCBI taxonomy): Eukaryota > Fungi > Mucoromycota > Mucoromycetes > Mucorales > Mucoraceae > Mucor > Mucor sp. M7501. Next base: position 1,171 of record JAXQGS010000024.1, on the reverse strand, counting down.
CCTTGCTCCGAGCTCGTTTTCATGTGCTGTATTTGCCAATATAGTACGATCTGTAATACGCCAAGATCAGCCTTCATACATGGAAAGCCGATTTTAAATGAACACATCTGGTTGTCTACTGATAACTTGAACAACGCTGGCCGATTTTGGCTTCTTTGGCAAAACGGAAATATTCGGCAATCAGAGTCTTCTGGAGATCATTGATAAATTCATGCAAGAAAAGGAGTAACCAAGAACAGTTTACACTGATTTCTGTTTTGAATGTAGTGATCACACGAAGAAAGTTTTTACTATAATATGACTCTGTTGAAAAGATACATATCAGAAACTACAGAGCATTTTCTCAGACTTTGATGGCAATAATTGTTGAAAGGACATTATTAAAACGATTTAGCCCTTTGTTGGCAGTAATTAGGTGCATGTAACGAGGTTTTCAAGGCTTGAATAAAATCGTAAATAAGTGTATGTAGCACATCTAATTAGACTTGAATTGCACAATTGGAAATCTTTTCATTGTTTACAAGTTAATGTAATAGGTATAGCTAATCCATGTCGATGCGGCTCAGAAAGCCACAGTAGAATATCTCACCAAAGCTGTCGTCTGAACCCAAGAAATGTGCTCAATAACGAGGAGAGGCTCATAACGTGTATACTCAAATGTCATACCTCAAAATACAGCAGCATGCAATTGAAAACTACAGAAATGTACCGGCAGAGATTGAGCGTAGTAGCGAAACCAATTAGACGTCTACAGTGTCGTTTACTATACAAAAGATGGATGTCAGGGCAAAAGTCAGCCTGAGCTGGGATTGAATTTCAGTGGTGGTGGTGCCACTGGTCCTCGGATCAAGAAATTGGACATCCCAAACCCTTTCAGGGGCATTTACACAATATTTTTCTACTCAAGCAGCAAGTATTTCTCTACACTTTTGGGTGTAAAATTGAACGAGGAATTTAATGGTGCTAATTTCAAAGTGATCCCTTTAGTCTGTGGAGAGTAACTGTCAAAAAATGCAAAACACGTTTTCTGGGGAAACGTCTACAAACACTATAATAAATTGGTCGCCAGACACTTTTACATGCTCCAATGCGTCTCTACGATTGTTTTGAGCATAGAAACACCTTAGTAGAAAACTTCATTTTCGAGGTGAAAACCTCCATCATTCAAAAT
>JAXQGS010000023.1:0-56241 GCA_037040325.1 Mucor sp. M7501 | reverse complement strand
CCGCCTAACGAAAAAACAGAGGGAAACCCTCGCATTTTTTTTTCTAGGATTTTTGTGTGTGTCGAGCCCATTCTAGCTATGGGATTGGCTGAAAGACTGGACGGCAAGTGAGATAGATCTTTGTAAACCATCATAATAAAAAGTGATTAAATGATCCCACAAACATAATAAAGGCTATAGCAAAACGCAATAACAATCAACTGTATTTTGTTCGCTGAATATACTGAGTTTAAGGAAGAAAAAAGTGCATTTAAACTCACATTTGGATTTAGCTTGTAGTAGCGTCGTTAATCATGATAAAGTGCAGTAGGTGCTACGTACTTTTGCTATATCTTGTAAATGTTGTTGATGCTTTATCTGATAAAAAAAAAAGAGCGATCAATTAAAGAGCACGGTCCATAATGAATGATTTGAAAAGTAACCTTGTTAGGCTTGGATGAGCTACTGTTAATAGATGCGTTCTCGCCAGCTTGAAATCTTTGTAAAAAAGGGACACTTCTTTTCTTTATTACTAGTCGCCATGAAAATTGAAGCTTATTACAACAGTGGTGGTAGCCTACATCAATACATAGTGTTGCATTACTCATAATAGGGCGAATAATGGCCATAACTTTACAACAAAATGTCACGTACAACAGGTCAATGAGTTGAATAAACTCAATGATATTTTGTAATGGTGCAACAATTTGTAATAGCATACAACAACATGCATAGAAGCTATTATCACATGTGCACAAATTTGCGTGCAACCCACGTTTAAAAAAAATGCACTTGGATTTTGTGTGAGATGAATTAAGGTACATTATTAGTACCCCCAATAAGGGATCTAATCAAAAGTACAATATAATTGTGGATTTTCTAAAATAGAAAGTATCCCGATTGTACTCAATACAAGATCAGATTCACAACAATCTAATCTGCGAGGAGGTATATACAACAATGCCTAACAGCTAGTTCATCATCTCGATATATGAATGAGATTTGCAGATTCGACTTTGTGAGTAAATGTCAGGATACTTTGTGTGCTGTATCAATGCAACATTCAATTACTGCTGGTTATGTAGCATTTGATAGTCTCAAAGTCTTTAGGGAAAGCAATGAGAGGATAATAGTGGCAACGACGGAAATTTAAGCAAAATGCTACTGATTTGCCCTGTTTCATTCTACACGACGACAATATCATGGAAAAAGGTCTATGATTTAAACAGTCCAGTAGTGTTATTAATACCTTTTTGCCATCTTCCAGGTTTAAAACTCCAAAAGTCGTACTACAAGGTTGCGAGGTTTTTTTTTTTCTTTATTGTTGGTTGTTTCCCATTTCACCCATCTTTCCTTTTTTCACCAAATCAAGACAAGTACGCGAAAAAGAAAAAATGGTACTTACAAGCGAAGAAATAAACATCATTGTTTATAAATATCTGCAAGAATCTGGTAGCGTCAAATTCAATGAGAGAACAAGACAGCAATGTAGTCTAATTTTTGCGTATTTTAGGTTTTCGACATACATCCTTTGCCTTTCAATTCGAGAGCCAAGTTGAAAAGTCCACTTATCGTGACGCTCCTATACAGCCTGGAGCACTGATAAATATAATTCACAAAGGCCTACAGTTTATGGAAATAGAAGCTCACATGAACGAGGTTTGTTGACGAGAAATATTAGAGAGAGAGAGAGAGAGAGAATGTCATTGCTAACAATCTTATAGGAAGGCGAATTGGTAGAATGCGATGTGCCATTTTCTCTTTTAGAACCGCATACATGTCACGTCAATACAGATGATGCTGAAAACGAACCTACAATTCCTTCATCCAGTAAATCACATGCGTTGTCTAATAGCAGTGCAGCAGCAGCAGCAGCAGCAACAGCAGCAGGAGCATCTTCATCTACAGCGGCGGCAACCATATCCACTTCAACAAAGAGAAAGAGCAAAGAGGAAAAGAGGCAGCAAAAAGATAGAGAAAAGAGAGCCAAGAAGGAAGCTTTATTAGAGGATGAAGACATGCCGATAAACAATCGCGTGAAAGAAGAGTTGAAGAATGAGAATTCACTTGTCGAGAAAAAGACCAATGGTACTTCTACAACATCATCTCTGGCAGCAGCATCCCAAGCAGTAGCAAGAGACATGGATGAGGAAATGGCAGAAGTACAGACAAACAGTACAGAAATCAGACCTGAGGACGTAGTTATTCTCCAAGGCCACCAAAGTGAAGTATTCTCTTGTGCTTGGAATCCAGTCGTATCATCGCTTCTTGCATCAGGGTAATCATCAGCATATAAACAGACCGTTGACACTTGCGCGCGCATATTGACAGTATATATCGATTTTAGCTCTGGAGATGCCACAGCCAGATTATGGGAAGTACCAGAAGGAAGAGAAAAGACAGCCGAGCCCATTGTATTGAACCACTTGCCCAACATGAACGACAATAAGGATGTTACGACTTTAGACTGGAACGTGAGTATTCTTATTACTGCTTTATTCAATTCAGCTAATTTATATATGCGGAACTAGCCAACGGGAAGTTTGTTGGTGACAGGCTCATATGATGGCCAAGCACGTATATGGACACAAAAGGGTCAATTGCGCTTTGTTATGGGACATCATCGTGGACCCATCTTTTCTCTCAAGTGGAATATGTTTGGAGACCTTGTATTGAGTGGAAGTGCAGATACAACCACCATCGTTTGGGATCCTGAGACTGGAGAAATGAAGCAGCAGTTTGAGTTACATACATGTAAGAATAGGGAGAGCAGATGTGTGTGTGTGTGGCTCGTTTTATTAATTACCCTTACAGTGGCTATTCTTGATGTTGATTGGATGGACAATACCACATTTGCATCTTGCTCGTCAGACAAAACTATATACGTTTGCAAAGTTGGATCAGCAAAGCCATTGAAAAAGTGGGTTGGACATGAAGACGAAGTCAATGCAGTTCGATGGGACCCAACGGGACAGTATTTAGCGTCATGCTCTGACGATATGACAACCAAGATTTGGAGCATGGCCTCAGACGAGCCTATTCAAGAGATCAAGGGGCACAACCTTCAGATTTACACACTGCAATGGGCACCTTACACACAAAAGGATACATCCAGTAGCTCGCCGAGAATACTGGCCACCGCTAGTTTCGACGCCACAGTTCGCATCTGGGATGCACTCAAAGGAACTTGCCTACACGTCTTGAAAAATCACAGTGAAGCTGTCTACTCAATCTCATTCAGCCCTGATGCTCGTTTATTAGCGTCTGGTAGTTTCGACGAGGTCTTGAATGTGTGGGATGCCAAGGTACGTTGACGCGCCAAATGTACAGCAACTGAGACTAACACGAGCTATTGCAGGATGGATCATTGAAAAAGACATTCAAAGCGGATGGCGGTATTTTCGAGGTGCATTTCAACAAGACTGGCGAAAAATTGGCAGCATGTACTTCGAATAAGCAAGTTGTCATTTTGAATCACATGAAAAACTAAGCCCGTTGTCCCTCTCACTCCCCCTCCCTTCTCTCTTTCGCTTTATACGATATATATATACATAAAAAACTAATATTTTTTGCTCTTGACACATTTGGTATATAGTAAATTAAGCTCTCAAACGTGTATTCAGCATACATTGCTTAATGAAATGCGTCGCATGTCTTTTTTCAGACTGGCCGATCAACTGCCCCGGATTCTGGTCGTCAAGTGATAATGGACGATTGATTGGATAATGCAAGCATAAATAGAAATTTTTATGTGTTTTTCTCCCTTTTCCTCTTCTTTTGTCTATTTTATCATTGTACAAACTCCAAGATGAGCTGTGGCTACTGTCATTTACCACTTCGCAAATTCTACTGCGCTGACTGCATGCACGACAAGTAAGTGCGTATCTTTTCAGTGCAACAAAGCATTAACACGTTCTGCAACAGAAAACTCAAAAATCTACAAGAATTAGACACAATAGTGCCTGAACGAGATAGCGCAGTAGCAGCAGCAGCCACCTACTTTGAACAGACAGCGTACGTGCAACAATTGATAGCAGAAAAGAACACACGAGCAAACAATGTCGAATCGCTTAAACACAGCCAAACCTGCTTGCTGGAGGAATGCAACAAAAGTAATACAAACGCATAAACAAAAAAAGGGGGGGGGGATATCTGGGCTAATCTTTGTGTATCACATCAGAAAAGCAACTGATTAAAGACCTGCAAGATCGAATCAAAGAGAAACGATTGCTACTTCAAGACGCTTCAAAACGGAAATCACAAGCACCAAAAACACTGGACAATGCAGCTGTAATGAAGCACTGGCAAAGAACGCATAAAATGACGGTGGGCACTCGACGCATCTTGGTAAAGGAGACGACATCGCTGTTTGAGCTGAAGCCTGGCGTGGTGGAGGAGCCAGAGCTGTCCATGTTTTCTGCTGCTACTGCGAATCACGCTTCTGCTTCTATGGCTGATGTCAATAGCATGCTGCATCAATCAGTCGAATTACCGCCATTCAGTCCAGTATCTTCATCAATACCCATGGAAACAAAAGAGGATCTATACATATGTGGAGTTACGCTTCCTACCAGATTGATTGATGTGTCCAGTAAGTCGAGCAGCATAGTGTGTCTTGTAGCATACTAACAGTGACTATGGCAGAATATCCCAAAGAAGAGCTCAATGCACCGATAGGCCTGGTGGTTCATATGCTTGGTTTGATTGTCCGTTACTTGGGCATCAAATTACCTTTTCTGATCATGCAAAAAGGAACAAGGCCTTACATCCGTACCATCAAAGGTAGTATACAGCTATGGCACAGTGACAGGTAAAGAACTTCAAAGAATGACCCCACACTCACGCAATCTTCACATCGATTTTGTATATCTCCATCACTTTCCCCCGCCCTTACTCCCCAACTATCCACAGACCCACTGATCGATGATGACAATGCGATCAAGGATTCCAGATTGTTCAGTGATTTTAACAGTTCTTGTCATGATAGAAAGATGCCCTTGTTCCTTGAAGACGACGACAATAATTTCAAGAAATTCGTAAACGGCATGGCCATGTTGAATTACAATCTTGCCTACCTGTGTTATACCCAAAACATCAAGATACCAGTGAGCCAAACAGCCAACACATTACAGAGCCTGATGGCTTGTTGTCGAGCATCAGATTTGGGCATGTAAGTTTAGGTGTCAACTACATTTGGAGGGGGGGGGTGCCTTTTAGCTGACCTGGTTTTATGTCTAGTCAATCACACGCACTATACTACCGCAACCTGCGAGACGTCAAGTTTCCCATCGAATTCCAGCATGTCTTGCACGCCACAAAGCTGCGCTATCGATGCAGTAGCAGCACCAGCAATAGCAGCACCCATGCCAACAACAACACGAGTGATTTGAGTGCGACTAGAGTGATATCCAACAACGAACTGCATGATGATTTCTACAGGGTACGCTCCTTTAACGATGGCGGTAAACATGACGATTACGACCAGGACGAGTATGCTGGTATATACATTGATAGTGACGATGATGGCAACAGCCAACTGATCACACAGCAGCAGTATTATGAGCAACAGCAACAGCAATTACAGCAAAATCAGCAGCAACAGCCATCTCAAACTGAAACTTGGAGTCTTGTGGAAGTTGCTCCATTTTTATGATTTAGATCCACTATTTTATCACAAAAAAGTGTTGGCGTCTGTTTCTCTTTAATAAAATGATACTAGTAGTGATCGCTTTATAATATGAGCGATATGCAATACCAACAAATTTGACATTTCACAAAAAGGAGTTTCACTTGGATTTTGTTGTAAAGTATACATGTAGTTTCTCTGACCGGGGCAATCTAAAACGGCCTGGAAGTACTACTGGCAGTTTTATAAACGTAAAGTACACTGTTTATTACAATCTTTATACACTGCAATATGCGTTCTCCTCACATCGTGCTGTATCCTCGGCTTCGGCTTGGATATAAAAGCGATCGCTTCCTAAAATCACCTCAATGCAGTAAGTTATTACATTTAACATTATGCCACGGCAGCACTGAACCAGAAAATGAAACACCTGGTCCATCTCTGTGTTGGGCTGTTGGCATCAAGAATCAACGAAAAACGTGCAAACGCTGATAAAGAGGTGATTGAGGAACCTTATTTGTAATTAAAGCATCATCTGGCATTACTATACCCTCGATCGCGATACGCATATGATATGTATAAATGGAATATGTACATTTTTTTATTAATCCTATCACAAATTAAGTTCAAAAATAAAGATGGGAATGTTATCTTGCTTCTCCAGCAACCAAAGAAGATGGTATTGTCAAGGTGTTGTTATTATTACTAGATGTAGCTGTTGCTGTTGCTGTGTTGGTGTTGGTGGTGGTGGTGGTGGTGGTGGTGACGGCGGCGGTGGTTGTGGTTTTTGATGTATTGTTGAATGTGCGTAATGATCCTGAATTCAATCTCTTCTTGGCTTGCTCGTTTCCTTGAGCAGCAGCCTTCTTGTACCAGTTCATGGCTTCATTGACGTCCTTGGGTCTACCGATTCCTGTTTCTGCAAAATACCCCAATGCAAATTCTGCTTTAGGCAATCCCTTTGTTGCAGCCATCTTTGCCCAATAAAGCGCCTTATCCTCTGAAGGCTTGATGTGTGGTTCGTCACCTGCCAAATACCAAGCAGATAGAGCAAAGCATGCCTCTGCGTTGCCTTGACGAGCAGCGATGGTATAGTAGAATACAGACGACGCATAGTCCTTGTCGCAGCCAAGGTATCCATATTCATAACATTCACCCAATCTATAAGCCGATGGTGCATAGCCTAATTCAGCAGCTTGCGCGTATAACTTGACTGAATATGCTGTGTCTTTAAAGATGATGTTGTCCAAGCCCTTCTCGTGCAATAAGCCCAGTTCGTGAAGTGCGTGAGGGTATTCAGGTGTAGCTGCATCGGCCGATCGCTTGAGCCATTTGTTGCCTTCCTTTACATTACGTAGCAAACCAAGAGCACCGTTGATATCCGCTAAACCCAAACGATACATGGCGCCAGGATGACTTAATGTAGCAGCAATCCTTTTATAGTCAAAGACGCGCATATTAGTCATACGACATTCATCCGCCATCTTGCTCGAGACTTACTTGTAATATTGCACAGCCTTTGACTTGTTCTTGAGACAACCTAGACCGTCCTCATAGCATTTAGCAGCACTAATAGACGGGATAAAATTAGTATCTCTTGGCAACAATGTGTGTGTGTAAATGTACAAAAGTGTAAAAAGAGCATATGCTCTGACATTTAAAAAAAACCCACTCGAAATAAGGTTTTCCATCATGTCATGGAATAATAGAAAGAAATAGATGGAAACAAAGGATCGTCGTCGTCATGATGAAAATCACAATAGACAAAACAGAAACATGACCAAATGAGACACTTACCGATAGGCGGCATCCGCGTGTTGGTGTTTGGCAGCTTGCACAAACAAAGGAAAGGCATTTCCAAAATCAGGCTTGCCAGATTTATGCGTGGCACCTGAAGCATAAATGTTGGCAAGGTAATACTGGGATTCAGCATGGCCGCGTAGAGAAAGCGTCTTGAGGATCTTGGTGGCTTCTTGAATGTAGGCTTGCTTCTCGGCAGACTTGGGGTGGTTCTTTGTCGACTCATACAGGTAGATGGCAAGGTCACATTGGATGGTAGGGTCGTTGGTTCTCTTTGCGTTTTCTCGGTACAAATTGATGGTTTTATCATAGGACAGTAGCTCGGCCTTGTTGCCAGGCTTCAGGTGGTTGTGGTTCAAAAAGTACTCGCTGTTCAATGAAGGCAAGCTAATGTTGGATGGATATCTGCCATGCTTCCCCATGACAGGAGGTGGTGTAGGGGGAAGTGATAAATTGATGCTTGAGCTTGAGGTGGATGAGCTTGTAGCATTGCTATTATTAGTGCTTGGAGTAGCCTGATTCTCGTCGATGCTAGTGCAGGAGCTTCTGCTACGAGGCTTGCTCTTGTTGGATGACGAGGACGTGGAAGATGTGGAATGCAGACTACCTGTGCTCAGTCTATACATGTTGGCGGGCATCTTTTCCTTGTGGCGACGGGAGCTGCTGCTTGGAAGCGACATGTGAGCGGGTGGTGGGGGAGGAGGAGAAGGAGGTACGCTGCCTGTCTCGTTGCGCAATACAGGAGATGACTGGCTGTATTTGGGATTGACGATGGATGAGGGCTTATTGCTGCTGCTGCTGCCATTCGTTTTGACTGACCGAATCGATGGTGTGGCGCTCTTTAGCTTGTTCTTGAAATCTCCAAACATAATGTTAATTGAAGAAGAAGAAAGAAGATATCAACCAGCTGCTCAATCAAGGCTACTTTATTTATATAACATTAAGGCGGTTATTTAATCAAACGTTAAAAATAACATTTATCTCCTCATAAATTGTATAACATTTTGTAAAACTTTTTGTCATAAACGGAAGAGCAAGACCCCTTTTGTACGTGGAAAAGATGAAAAAGAAATATCTATGTGTTTATTATTAGTGATTAAATGGAGTTAAATAGCAATTGGGTATTGTAGCGTGGATCTTGGGTCGTTGAAGCCATGGCCTTAACATTGGCAAATGTATGCGATTGTGTGTGTGTGTGTGTGTGTGTCGATTCTCGGCCTTCTTTTTTTTTTGTTGGGTTAAAACTAGATGAAATGACAGTTTAAGTGGCTAATAAGAGACACACATCATGTAAATATCATACCACACGCTGCATTAACCCTTCTTCCTCATCTGTTTGATTTTCCTGTGATAGCTTTTCCTGATGAGATGAAACCCAATTCTGTTGGAGATGTTAGTTTTTTTTTGAGATGGCGTACCCAGCATGCTGCTTACTTTGATCAGACTCGACTTTCTCAGAAATAAGAGAATCAAGATGGATACAACCAGTAGCACAGTCATGAACGGTCTTGATTCGCAGTTGTAGCCCTCTTCTGTCATGGTTTTATCATTGCAAATGATCCAATTTACTATGTTATATATTCGGGAATGAGATTAACCGTCGATAGATGGATTGTGGTAGAGCATGTTATATTTTACCTTGGCTGCTGCTCTGGACAAAAGTGTGATTTGAGGATTCTAAATGTGAGTTGATTTTAGAGCCATTTTGATATGACGAAGGTTGTTGGTCATTTTGCTGAATTGATTCCATAATGAACCCGGGAAAATCAAAGCAGAAAAAGCAGGAAAAAGAGCGAGAGAAAAAGATTTCTTCTGTTCGCTAAAATGATAGGAATAGTATACATTACCTTTGAGCTGTTGTTGCACAGTAATCAACGTATATGTCCAATCATTCAATGGACCTGAATTTTAAAAGCATTTTAGATTTCATATATACTTTCTTTTTTGAAAGCGAGATCAAATGTCAATGATTTCGTATTTATCAGATCCACCTGCATGTACAGAAAAGTGGGGGAAAAAAAAGAGATGGCCTACTCCATCACCCTTGAATATATTATATAATCCTACCGGAAACAGCAGTAAATGTTGATCCGAGTAGTCGGTAATTATCAATCAGAATATTGAATATTTAGTAATAGTTTATGTGCTATTCTTAGTAAATGCAACCCGTGTAACATCCGCTCAATATCAACGTCTGACTACAGTGAAGCTTGGAGAGTATTATATACACACAGCGTATATCATACAAATCAAGTTTGAATGTAGCACTAACCAATTTACTTTACAATGTAAATAGAGAAGAAAAATCAGCGTGGATACATTAACAACAACAACAACAACAAGGCCAACAAAACGGAATCCCTCCTTTTTGTTTATCGAGCATGTGTGTAACTCTCTCTCTCTTGTTCTCTTCCTCTGTATCGCTTTCTTTTCGGAGCAACAAACATTTGAATGCATTTATGCACATTTTATTACATGCACCGTTTGTTATCAAGTTTGCTACATCTTGGATCGAGTATATTTCAAATAGAAAAAAAGGGGTAAATGCGACATGTGATGGGCCAGCCATCTAAAATCAGGACATTGTCAGGTACCAAGAATAGCAGTGTACATGTACTCATAGAGTGCATATATTTACAATGCCTTGGAGCACATACACACTCACTCGCACACATTTTTACATACCATTGTTTGTGCGACGCGGTTATTATACAACTGGATTTGTCATTTTAGTTCTTATAGAGACATTTCAATGGTCTACATGTTACACCCCTCAAAGAAGGGTCACCATGGCAAATATTTGATTAAACACACACAACATGAAACCTTATAACATATTGTCAAGTAGTGTTTGTTTTTATATTTTTCGCATAATGTAATAGTGTTGCTTGATAGCTTTTGAACATATAAATAATAAAGATAAATTTTTAAGGAGTAATATAATACACAATCAAACGGTTTCAATAGGTCTCGATTCACGTTGATTTAAATGTGGAGATTTGGCTTCGTTTTTCTCTTGCTGAGTAGCAGCAGTAGTCGGTGATGATGATTCGTTATTGTTTTCGTATGTTTGTTGTGGTGAGGGTGGCGATAATGAAGTTGTGAATCCTTTTCGATATGAATGCTGCGTGGGCCGCAAGTTTGTATTATGTATTAATCGACTACTTGTTAATCCGTAATTTACGCCACCTAACAATGAACCGGGTAAGGTAGAATCTGCTCTGCGTCTATTTCGTCCAGGCTTGTTGAATCGAGCAGGCTCAAATGTTTGCCAAACATACTGAGAGCATTTGGATGCGTTTGGCAGATCCTGGATCATCTTGGCAATTGTATTCTTTCGAAGTCCAAAGAAATCTGGTCCTACTGGGTTGTGGCCATACTCTTGATTGCGAATAGCAAAGGCGCGTCTAATGACATGTGGGTTAATAAGCTTCCTCCAAGAGAGAGAGAGAGAGTATCCATGTATTACCGAACAATGATAGTCCACACTGTTGTTGGTGTAGGTCCTGAATAGGTCATTGGACAATCATCAGCTGTTACTTCAAATTTAGGCTCTCTTCCATTCTCTAGAATGCGACATGTATATTGTGTGTCACTTTTAGGATCAATCATACTTCTGTACCATCTAATATATACTGTATCAGTCGTTGTTACCAATCCATGACTAATAAACTTACTTGCGCACAGTGTAGTTGGCCGGGTAGATGTATCTTTGATTGTGATATGCTGGTCTATCGTATATCACTGTTCCCAGATCAACCACTGTCCAAGAATCAATTTCAACGGGCAAAATGTAAGCGCCTTGATTATCTCTGTCTACTTCATAATAAGTACGAGGTACTGTATTAACTTGCTGCTGTTGTTGCTGCTGCTGTTGTTGTTGTTGTTGTTGTTGCTGTTGTTGCGAATGATGAGAGGCTTGATGTTGGTGATGTTGTTGGTGCTGCTGTTGTGCATATATGCCATTATTACCATGGTTGTCAGCAGGCATAATGGAAGGGTTCTTCATCATGTTGGAGGAAGAGCTCCCAGCAGGGTTAACGACAGCAGGGTTCTTTTTTCTCTTCTTGTTGCTTGGGGTATAGATAACAGGGATCATACTGTTACTATTTCCATTGTTGTTGTGGTAGTTTGAATCATCGTGCATACCATGCTGGCGTTGTTGGTGGTGCTGGTGATGGTGATGAGGTTGGTGTTGCGAAGGTAGATGATGATGTTTGTAATTATTACTACTATTATTGATGTTTTCATTATTATTACTATTATTATGAAGGTTATTATGTGCATGTAAATGAGCTGAAGAGGACGAGGGAGGTGGCGATGCGGAAGATGATGATGAAGATGTGGAAGTCGATGGTAAATAGCGATGATCTTTGTCAGACAGAGAGGCAATGGTGAATGCTGATCTTCTGCTGTTTGCTGAATCAGGCTTTTTAGTAGTATTGGTGGTATTGTTGTTGTTGGCGTAGGGTGGTAGTGTGGACGAGGGGATTGGTAAAGCTAGCTCTTCGGTTTGTTTATAGAATAATCTCGAGTTGTTGCTTTCTGTTAAAGGTGAGTTTAGTCGAGATCGCTTGGTTGCTGATGTGGAAGGTGGCGAAGAAGGGTTGTTTGTTGTGGTTGCTGTGGAGGAGGAAGGGAATATAGGTTCAGGTCTAAATACAGGTACAGAAGATAGTGATGGTAATCGAGATGGCAATGGAGGGCTATTGTCAGATGTTTGTATTCTATGCCGTAAATACCGATCGAATTCTGTTTCATTTCCCTTGTGTTGATGCTGAGAAGAAGGAGGTGATGCAGTGATTGTGCGTTGTATATCATTGTGGTGATTACTGTAACAATTGCAAATGGGGTGAATTGGGCTTAATGTAGACGATCTAAACTGTTCAAACGACTGATTTCTCAAGGCAGAAAAGAAGTCGTCTTTGATCCATTTCATAGTCTAGCAGAGATGGTTTAGTCTTTTGATGTGTGTATGTCTCGATAGAATACTATTACGCACCGGTTGCAGCTCGATGTAAACATCAATGTTTAGATCAGATTCGCCTGACTTGCCTCGGACAAACAGCTCGTCTTTTGATTGATCCATGATCCAGGACAAAAGCCCATGTCCCTCCCATATGAGCGAACTGCTCTTTTCACTTGGACCATGTCCTGACTCATGGAAATTAACAGTGTAAATAGACAAATCATGATCTCTACAAATAACATCCGGACTAAGCAAAAGAGACTTTATGAGCATCACGTGTATCAGTTGAAACTAAAAAAAACCACAACAATGATTACCTTGATGAGCAGATGGACCATAAGCAAGTCTTTAATGGAATTGGCATTGATGCCAAATCTATAGTGTCATCATTGGGAGCAGGCAGTGTAAATGTAGTCAGACGAGTTGATTTTGAGCCACGTAGATTGTAGTAAACTTTGACTAGGTGTAAACGTGTGTTATTGACAAGCCATTATTTTGATTTCTGCTGCTTCAAACCTTTGATTGACTTGGTTTCGTTATTTGCAATAGTTGACATGATACTGGTACATGTATGTTTGTAAGCTTGGAAGTCTAAATGTGTTCCTTTTTTCTCTTTTAAGCTCTCAAATGTATATCAAGCTATACGAATGAAGAAAAGAAGAAGAGAAAAAGAAGAAAAAGAAGAAGAAAAAGAGAAAAGCTTTTACTCAACAGGTACAAAATATATATAACAAGCGTTGTGTGCGTATGTTGTGTGCGTGTGTGTGTGTGTGTGTGTGTGTGTTTCAATACTAAACTCCCTAATTGTTTACTGGATTTAGTTACCTCTCTTTTACATAAAAATGATGATAATCTTGTTGATAAATAAGTTGTGAATATTCCCATCCCCATTCGCTCTGTTCAGCAATAGCAGCAGCAGCAGAAAACTTGAATGACATGCAAAATGTTTGGGGTTACATCTCTTTCCTTCTAACCTTCTCTTATCGTACACCATAATGATGCGTCTTCCAATCAGAACTTACTGTCGAATTTATGCTTCTGTTTTGCCCCTTCTGTTCGCAATGGCTGTCAAACATTCGTTGTTTCTGTCGTCGTTTTTCTATTTCAATTCCACATCCTTCTTATCGATCTTTACTATTTTTGTGAAAACTGCAGTATGAATCGAGCGTTGGGTTGCACAAGTACGCTAATAGGGCAAATCAAGCCTGTGTGTGTTATGAGTCTTTTGCTTCCCAAGCATGGCACTGATTTTTGAATGCAATTCAGAATCAAATGTTTCCCAAATGGCCAACATGCGAAAGGTAGTAAAGTGCTCATGAATATTCTTTGGTTCTTGTTGCAAATGATGCTTGTACCCCCTCTTTTTTACGACCCAGATTGACAGGCAGTGGCCATCATCCACTAACAGCAAGACAAGCTTGCTGGTCTGCACAAAGCCAGAAAACCTTATTAGAATCCAAATAGATCAAGAAAGATTCCAAGTAAAGAAACATTTACTAGTGTTGATTAAGGAGTACGTGATATTCCCTCGCACTCGCTCTCTGTCTGTCTCTTTCCGAACCCCGTAGCGACCATACTAAGCCTCATTCAATTACAATACTCGTAAACAATATTGAAAACTTGCTTAATAAGGAACCAAGGTATGCAATCAAACGAAAAAAGGGACAATTTCCGCGCAAATTGAACACCAACTCTATTCAATTGGTAATAGCAAACCTTAAAATGTAGGTCTGCAAATTCCGAAAGATTGCCATTTCCAGGCGAATCGTGATTTACGGTTTTTATATGGAAAATGTTACATGAAAAAGCTTATTGGGAGGGTCGGAAGCGTGTGAAGTTTAATTGCGCGGATTTCATCGTTTCATGCACTGTTGGTTCTAGTTTAAATATATCCCTGTGTACTCTATATAGATGAAAACTATGCTACTCGCATCGCATTGTGTTAGGATGAAGCGTCATACAATCACATATATATATATTGCCTTGTACATTGCATGACATCATGGGTTCTTTGAGTGTCATCATGAACGACAAAATGATGGAATATTTCTATTCAGTAAAACCTCAGCTTGCTCAAACACAAATTACATTGAGGTATCAAAAGAGCTAATTAATTCTCAGGAGATGTTCCCAATGAACGAAGCAGGTGCTGTCGAATCAAGCATTGGGGATGGGTAAAATATTTCCAATCTGTCAAACTAATAACTCCATGTTACATCAACACGATCTCTTACTGGATCACATAAATACATAAAAAAAACTAGAGCATTGGTTAGTATAGAAAAGTGATGGGCGGATTTAATGATAATGATGGTATGGAACACGAATGAAAAAAAAAGTGCAATATCCTATAATTGCTAGCAAAAAAAACAATTAATTGTGTGCCCTCGCATAATACAAGCCCACTTAGTCAGCTGATAGGGAAGCGAGGCAGGAATGTACCTGGTCAATGGTTACATGAAACATGAAAGGACTTATGTAATTTAATATATATTTATTACGGGTCCCTGTTTTTTTTTCAAACAACTGTTCATCTCCCACGCTTTGATCTAACCAACTGATTTATCCTCACAAGGATTTGAATGTGGCTTTATGGAAAACATAGAATACCAATGTCTGTCGGATTTTGGATATACATGTAGTAGTAACAATATAGGTAAACGAGCACCATGAATCCAAATGTGGACACGGATCATTATTATTAATGCTTACTGTTTTCCCTGTTATACTCGCATGATCAGAACAATCATGACTGACTAATCAACTGTAATTTTTGGGAACCCTTTGAAAGAAGGATCAAGACTAATCAGGCATGATAAAAGGGCCTTCCTCTTGTTCTTTTTACTACTAAAAAAAGCCTTTTGCTGTTTACCATTAATGGTTACAAACACATGCGTCAACATAGACGCCAATATTTATGCATCGTTATGCATCGAAGTTAAATCTTAATCCTTGAATAGATCATATATGATGTACTCGTACTCACATGAAAGACGCCTTCCAATCATGCTCAGGGCAAGGAATTTGAGCAAGCGTATCATTTATTAGAGCGGAGCATGTGAGAAGACATTGATGGCTGTACAATTTTTTATATGTCTCCATCTTGAATACAAAAAAAAAAAATGGCCAGATACTCTCCAGCATTTAATAGTATCAAATGCTTGAAAATTTCCATCTACATGAACCTTTTAATTTCGCTTTCATATTGCGCTATATTACTACATTTAGATTGACAGTAGTAAGTGCTTTTTACATTACATAATGTCAATTGTTTTGATATACAGACAAGGTGGTCAAAACCCTCTTCATCAAGTTGCGGAGCAAATGACATATGGTCGCACACACACACTATGTATGAAAATATATTTCTAAAAAAATTAGATTGTCGAGTTACAGAAATCCCTTCAAGTCTGATGCGGAAAAACATGAGCCGGTGGTAGGTGCCGGAATCAGTATCACCTTGCACTAACTATACAAGTAGATCGATTAATACACTCTAGACTCTTCTTTAGCTGGTCACCAACTCAAATTTTATCATAATTTCACTAAATATATCCTGGATATTGGATAATACCCACACCAGTAGAATGTGTAGAAAGGTACCGCATCATTATAGGATAACGGGCAAGTAGCACAATATACCTCCTATACTCTCAGTACACTGAAATGTGTTACCAAATCACTACAGCAAAATAGATGAACTCGGAATTCCTGGTTGCGTTGTTTACCAGGATCCAACTTTACCCCTGGATCAGAATTTATCGGAGACTGAACGTGTCGATCCACAGAAAGTGACTCAGAGAAACATTGTAGCGTATACACTCCTCTAATATCCATCCAAGACATTATTGAAATGATGCAGCCCTTATTTGGCATTTCCAGGGCTTGATTAAGGTCGCAAATGAGTGTATGTAGCGCGATTATTAGGGCTTGAGTAAGGCCATCAATAAAGCGTATGTAGCACATCTAATTTAGACTTGAATCGCGCAATTATAAAGACCTTTTTTATTGTTCATCAGATATGACCAATCGCTGTAGATACGGCTCAAAAAGCCATAGCAAAACATCTCACTAAAGCTGTCGTCTGAACCCAAGAAACGTGCCCAATAACGAGGAGAGATCTTTAACATATGCAGTCAAATGTCAGATTTCGAAATGCAGTAGTATGTGATTGGAACCTACAGGGTGGTGCCGGCAGAGACTGAGCGTAGCGAAAGCAAATAGACGTCTATACAGTGTCTTTTACTATACAAATGGTGGTTTCCAGGGCAAAAACAGCCTGAGCTGGGATTGAATTTCAAAGTGGCATGGCCTCTGGCTTTCTGGAACCTCGATTTGGACATCCAAAAACCTTTCAGGGGCAATTACACAAAATGTTACTATTGGAACAGCAGGTATTTCTCTAAACCTATACATGTAAAATTAAACGAGGAATTTAATGGTGTTAGTTTCAAAGCGATTCCTTTAGTCTGTAAAGAGTAACCGTCAAAAAAGGCAAAACACGTTTTGGGAGGAAAGGTCTACAAACACTATAGTAAATTGATCAAAAGACACTTTTATATGCTCCTATGCGTTTCTACGATTGATTTGAGCATAGGAACACCTTAGTAGAAAACACCGTTTTTGAGGTGAAAACCTTCATCATTCAAAATCATCAAATTTTCCCTTGCTAGTACAGGGCAAAATTTCCCAAAAATCGATCATCAATTCGATCCCCTGAAAATTGCTGAAAAGTGATTCATACCCTAATGTCAGGTCGTAGAACACGAATACACTTGTTTTGAGGCCGAGATCGCGCTTCATTGGCGAGATATAAGCGATCTAAACTCTTGATTTTACAGTGGTAAATACATTTGAGGGCTGCTCACTGAACATTGCGCTTATTAACATCTGATCTGAAGGTCTGCAGTGTATCGTCTAGCGAAACAGTACATTATTAAACTCTTTGACCATTAAAAAGCGTATAGCTTTACCCAAAAAGCGTGCCCTATATTCCAAATTGATGAAAAAACTGTTTTTTGTAGCAGGTATTGAATCCATTGACTGGCATTGTGTCATTTGATGGGTGAGCGAAAAGGAGGATGTCTCTCGCCGGACTCTGACATAGCTTTCCTTTACTATTATAAAGCACTTGTCGTCCAACAGATGAACAGAATTGATTTATTTCGTAAGATTCAACATTGTATTGTTTGGATAAGCTCGTTGCAGGCGCGAGCTGTGCACCCACCGTAGCGAAACGAAGGTCGACTTTTTTTCACTATTGTTCGGTGGGTGGACTACAACTCGTTTGTCGCAAGTTTATAATAAGGAAGGTGAGTATTAAAGAGATATTAATAAAGTTGAGGTATTTATACGTAAAGGATGGTGAGTTGATTAAGAGAGTTAATATAATATAAAGTGTATGCTATAGGTAGTAGTAGAGATAGACCAATAATGTGGGACAGCCATCTCTTATTTGTTTGTCAAAAAGGTAGTGCTGGTGCTTTTACGGCTTTTTTGCTTTTCTTTCCCGTTGATATCATACATGGGTGGTTTGGTGTGAGACAAAGGTAAGTTTGATTTTTCTTTGCAAAGCGCATAGTCTTCTTCCACACCACTGTCTCCACTGTCATCGTTGTAAATGCTATCTGCAGCATTGGATGAAGATGATGACGGTTCCGTAGGGATTGGCCT
Organism: Mucor sp. M7501; assembly: GCA_037040325.1. Taxonomy (NCBI): domain Eukaryota; kingdom Fungi; phylum Mucoromycota; class Mucoromycetes; order Mucorales; family Mucoraceae; genus Mucor; species Mucor sp. M7501. The sequence continues at coordinate 38,194 of JAXQGS010000023.1, read as the reverse complement.
TGTCAAGTCTTGTTCCTGAATCAAAGAGCCATTGCTGTCATCATCCTTGAGATACAGTCGAAGCGATTTGGGCAATTCATCGTCTGAACAACCAACTGCGTCGTGGTACACATTGACCATGCATTCCATTGCCTCATACCAGGTGTAAGTCTTTGCTTTTTTCACTGCTTCACGTCTCAACTTGGCGAGTACATGAGGTTGATTCACCAACAGCTCCAATAGGCCACGATACTTTTTCTGCTGATCCTTGACCGACACATCCAATGTATCGAGTAATAGACCCGTGCGCTTATCGTCCACCAGATCCCGAACACCTTCAGCGTCAAGCCCTACCACAGGTAAGCCCGATGACATGGCTTCCAAGACAACTTGACCAAATGTCTCTGTCACTGATGGAAAGGCAAAAATATCAGCTGATGCGTACGCCTGCGACAGGTCCTTTCCCTGCAGATAACCTGTAAATGTCACTGGAATACGTTTTGCTGAGCAGTAGGTTTGTATTTCGTGGAAAGCTGGTCCATGGCCCACGAGCACCAGATGGCACTTTTCATGATCCATTTCCTTGTAGGCCTCGATAACAAGGTTAATGTTCTTTTCAAATGACACTCGACCCACGTACAGGATCACCGTCTTGTTCTCTGATTTCAGCTCTGACACACCCATCCATTGCGCTCGCAAGGCTTCAGATCTTTGCAAGGGAGAAAAGAGAGAGATATCGACACCACGAGGCCATAAGCGAACCTTTTCAAACCCATGATCTTGGAGGATAGTCATTGTAGAAGGCGACGGACAGGCAGTGAATCGACTGAATGAGTGGCAGTATCGATTCCATCTCCACATGATGGATGTCATGAACCCGTAACCAAAATGATCACAATACACGGCAAGGTTTGTATGATAAGAGGACACAATTGGGACATGCGGGAGATAGTAGCGTATAACGGCGAGCCCAAATGCACCCAGGAATACGGGATCAACCAGGTGGATTACATCTGGTTGGAATTCCAGTAATTTTTGGGTGAATTTTGGCCTCCAGAAATTGAATTTAAGCTCTGGATACAGAAAAAATGGGATTCCATATGTGCCAACGAGATCTGCCCCCGCATACGTCGTCATGTTGGTTTCAGGTCCTAACAGAATGACTTGATGGCCTGTTTTCGAAAGATGCTCCAGCAGTCGAGCCAATGTACGTGTTACACCATCGACTTTGGGCAAGAAATTCTCGGTGATAATTGCAATACGCATGATAAAAGTGTCAAGATGTAAACAGCCAGGGGGTGTATTTGTGCTGGAAAGAAAAATTGAGAGAAAAAGAGAGAGATGGAGAGATGGAGAAATATCTGACTATTAATAAAAGCGAAAAGAAAGTTGAATAAACAGAAAAAAAGTGTGTTTTAAAGGAGAAATGTATCAGTTTGTAGCAATTACCATGATACTGTAACACTTTCTTTAAATGACTCTCTTTTTTTGTATGGACACTATAGTCCATGTTTATCCACATGATACATGTATCCAAAACACCTCATACACCAATTTCACAGCGAGGCAACATGACGTGGAATCAATGATTTGACGATATCTTTCTGGTCTGCTCGTTTATTTAAATTTGCATGTGCTGGATACGATTGGCTTGCTTTGGCCTGATATGTATTGCAAAGGGTCTGTGCAGTCTATTCTACGTTAACACCATACACACACAATAGAAGTGTGATAAACCTTGTAAGACCACGCGAAACGATCGACCAATGTTTTCATCTCTCTGCCCTGCTTTTTCATTGGGGTGGTACATTTGATTGGCCCTTTGCCTTGAGCATCCACGTTTTTTGAAAGCTTTATGGTGGCTGGCTCAAATTCACTTGTCAGCAGGCAAAAAGCATTTGGATGATAGATGGACATGATTGCAATTATCATCTCGACATCGTGATTGCATTATTACCGTTATTCTGAATTCTCAATTGTAAATGGCCAAAATGTGTCTGTGCTTGGATGTGATCCACAGCTAACCGATCGAAATGTAAGCCGAAATCTGTTGTTCTATTTGTATCACAAATCAAGCGAGAGCATCTCAACACAAGTGCTTCAAATGTGTTGAGATAAAAATTTGGGCGGTAAAAAAAGCATGCAACAGTAATCTGATCAAGGCAGCAGCAAATGTGAGCGATGAGTGCGTGCTATCATTAGATCAAAAAAAGTGAGAAAAAAAGTGCTTCAAATTACCATTTCCAGCCACATGATCCAGCAATGCGTATCATGCATTTGCGTCTCAATGCACAGGATGAGAATTCGCATTGTTTCCTTTCGGCAGACAATGTTCCCAACAAGAACATTGATCCATTTTAGCTATTTTCACTGCGTTTCAAATACCTCAACAACATTTCTTGAGCATTTTTCCATCATTTGATGATACATGACGAATCACTGCCGATGCTGCATCTCATAGGGTACCTTTCAGATGGCAATATCATCCGAGAGTCATTTATTAGTTCCTGAATATCTTTGCAAGTAACAGATTAGTGCGAAACTTGCGGTCGAATTCTGAAACTTGACAAAAGGCCTAAGAGACCTGCCTGATACCAAGCGATTCACATTAGCCAACAAGAAGGAGGCTGCTCTTCTCAACAACACGGACTCTTAAAATAGCAGTACAGCAATCATATATAAAAACGGGATGCCTTGTTCTTTTGAGATGAACCTCCTTTGATTCATATAAAGTAATCATCCTTCTTGTCTGTATAAATAGGGTTTCTCTGCATTTTCTTTTTTTTCTTTTCTTTTTCTTTTTCTTTCTTTTTCTTCCAACTGTATCATGTATTTTTATAAATCCTGGATAGCATCATGCATTCTTATATCCACTGTGTTACCGTACTTGACATTAGGTAACAATATGTCTATAGGAAAGAGTGCTATACAGTACAACTAACCATGTTAATGTATACAGGGCACATCTTTAACGACGATCAGTTGACTAGAATAGAATCGATATCCAACCTGAAAGTCGACATTGCACCGAGATCTCGACATTTCTTTCAAAAGAGATCACAATCAGCCAACCCAGAGCTCTCACCAAAGACGCTTGAACATGACGATTCATTTCGCCTCACACTGAATGCATACAACCAGACGTTCTATCTGCATCTCGAGCCCAACTCTGACTTGTTTCATCCTAAAGCAGTGATACACCATACAGCAGACGGAAGTGAGCAGCGTATTGAGCAAGAAAAGATACTGGTTTACAAGGGCCATGTTGTCCGTTCATTTGAAATGGACAATCGTTGGCTGCAGGAAAAGGCGGGCGTCTTGGAATTCGATGCTACTACTACACAACTTGGATGGGCTAGAATCTTGGTGCGTCATGATTTGATGTCCAGGTAAGATTTGCATTTTTTTGATGCCAATTAGGCCTCCCACACTGACTTGTATTTGGATACACACACACACACACAGATACAAGACGGATCAGCCTATCATTGAAGGTGCATTCAAAGTACAAAACGACATTTACCACATTAAAGCAACCACCAATTACAATCTGGTCAAAAGATCCGTGGATATTGCCGCTTCTGATTCTGATGCGATGGTCATTTATCGAGACTCGGATACGCAACAGCACCAGGGACAAGCGCACACATGTGGATTCGACAATTTGCTGCATAGATCCATCGCTAAACGAGGAGGAGACGTCTCGAGAGATGCGTTCACCCAGCTGACTGGTCAGGGGTGTCCAACCACTAAAAAAAGTAAGTATTATGTCTCTCCTCAAATGTAATTAATATAACAAAACTAATCATTTATCAAATTTAGTCAATTATATGGGTGCAGGTAAAAATAGAAGACATATGTATAGACAGACAGGTAGTAGACAGAGGTACTGACCAGTTAAAACTTAGCTGCTGACTGTACCTACGTCCAGTACTACAAGAGCGTCGATAATGCCAGAACTCAGATCATCAACAATTTCAATATGGCCTCTGCTGTATTCGAAGAAACATTCAATATCTCACTGGGTTTAATCAACATCACCATCATGGACCGCACATGTCCACAGCAGATTGATCCAGATGTGGCCTGGAACCGAGCCTGTGATGCCAACTACTCTTTAGGTAACCGACTAAGTGATTTTAGCCTATGGAGATCAAAAATGAAAAATGATGGAGCTGGTCTCTGGCATTTGATGACCAACTGCGCGTAAGTATAGCGTATTGATATGTGGTTTACAGTATACCAGGGACTGATTGTGTATTGTATATAGCACGGGTGTGGAAGTAGGTTTGGCTTGGTTAAAGCAGCTTTGCAACACAGAAGCAACTGCTCAAATCAATTCAGAGGGCAAGAAGCAATTTGTATCGGGTGCTGGTGTATCTGCTATTAGTAAGTCCAGACTTTTTTATATATGTTTATCTTTAGAACACTTTGTCTAATACTATAAACTACAACAGCACGAGATGAATGGAAAGTTGTTGCACATGAAATTGGTCATGGATTTGGTAAGATCTCTCTCTCTCTCTCTTTTGCCAAGCCTGATGCAATGTATATTAACAACGAGTTTACTATTTTAGGTGCCATTCATGACTGTGTCGCTGAAAACTGTCCCTGCACTGGAAGTGATTGCAAATGCTGTCGACTGAACTCTGATCAATGCGATTCAAGCGGCTTTCTCATGAGCGCTCTCAGCAACACATCAGCAGAGAGCTTCAGTCCTTGCTCCGTCAATACAATCTGCAATGCCTTTCCTAGCATTGGTTCCTGTCTTGCTGATCCAAACGACAATCTGCACCATGTGTATCAGTTGAATGTGTGTGGAAACGGAATCAAAGAAGAAGGCGAAGAATGCGACACGGGAGGCGTGGATACGGATTGCTGCGATGCGAAGACATGTAAACTCAAGCCAACAGCTGTTTGCGAAGACACCAATGAAGGTTGCTGCCACAAGTGTCAAATCAGACCCAAAGGCGACTTGTGCCGACCCGCCTCAAATCCATGTGACATTGCAGAATACTGCTCAGGTACTTCTGCTGAATGCCCAGTGGATAAATCGATGCGAGACGGTACATCGTGTGGACCTGGTGGACTGAAATGTGCCTCTGGACAATGTACCTCGCGAGATGAACAATGCTTGTCCCGTGGATTTGTGCTAAACATTACTCAATCGTGCGTCAAGAACAACGAAGAGTGCAGACTCTTGTGCAACTCGCCTGATAGTGAAAAGTGCTTGATCTTTAGCGGCAACTTTATCGATGGTACACCTTGTGGCTTTGGAGGCCGATGCTTTGCGGGTGAGTGTCATAATGGAGGCGCTGTTGGTAGCAGCATGCTCTATCTCAGTGAGCACAAGAAGGTTGCTATCCCAGTGGGAATCGTCGTCTTTTTGGTGTTGTGTGCGCTAGGTTTTGTCTTGTTCTGGTTTGGCTGCTGGCGTTGCACAGGCTACAGAGAGAAGAGAAACAGAAGAAGGAGCAGAAAATCAACAAGCACAAGCTCAATCAGTCCAGCCTACTACTCTGAAAGCACTTCTAGCTCGCAAGAACTACCTGGCTATGATGATCCGTCACAAGAACTCACACCAACCCCTAAAGTCAGTGGTAAGGAAAAGCACTCTTTGGATTTCATGACTCCACCACCTTACATCACCATGAATCAAGCTGGACAGCAGCAACAAAACGAGAAGCGTCGCCACTCGAACGGGTCTACCTCACCTTCTCCCTCATCATCATCGTCTTCCTCGTCTAGTTTAGCTACTATTGTAAATACAGAGGACAACAAGATGAAGACTGAAAAAAATGAATGATAATAGAAACTGTAAATATGCCTCTGTTTTTATTCAAGTACATACGTATAGAATGTAGTAATAAAGAAAAAAAAATTAAGCAAGACTCTCCAGTACAGTAGCCAATGTCTTCATGTCATCTCTTATGCTCTTTGCAAATCGAACAACCTTTTCCTTGTTATCCAGCACTTCGATTGTCTGTGTCAGTGCGTTGTATCTCACCGAGAAGGGTCGGTTCATGTTGGCTGCAAAGTCTCGCACTTTCTCCTGTGCGTCCTTGAATGACTCTGCGACAAAGTAGGTGGGTTGGAATTCTGTGATGGGGTATTTCTGGACGGCAGTCTTGGAAGGGTCAAATGGTCTAAGTTCAGGTTTATCCGATAGTGCGTACTCGAGCTCACCAAATGAACTTAGTAAACCAGCACCATAAGCCTTTACCTCTCCATCCTGACGACATAAACCAAACTCCACTGTGAACCAGAAAATAGTAGCCAATTTAGCGATATCTTCATCTGAAGCACCCAGAGATGCTAAACCAATTTCTTGTGAGAAATCGGCAAAATCGGGATCTGCAAACTAATAGGGTAATTCAGGTCAACATGATGATTTCATAAGAGAGAAAAGAGTAATGTGCAACTTACCAAAGGAACGTGACCCAACAGTTCGTGGCAAACATCGGGTTCGGGAGTGTAGAAGGGCTTGGAAGAATGTCTGATGTATTGCGTAGAGTAAAAGATTCTGAAAGCAAACGAGTTTAGGAAATCACGGCTGGACAGCAATCCCATGACAGGACGAATAGTGAAACCAGTGCAGTCCTTCAAGAAGCGAGAGATTTGCTCGATTTGGGGAATCTTCTTGTCATTGTAGCCACAGTTCTGGATCAAGAGAGGCAAGACGTACTGATGTTCACGACAGGCGTGCGTGGGGTACATGGCAGTCAATCCGCGGAAGACCTTACCCCAGGTTTCGTTTTCCTCGTCCGTGTATTCGATCTCAGGAACAGCTTGACCAGTGCGGTAAGTCTTTGCAATGCGAGTGATTTCAGCACGACGGGCACGGTAAACAGGGTCATGAGCACCGGGATGATCAGAGCCTATCAAAACGTGTTGGCTACAGCTTGTCCATCATCGTGGGAAAAATTCCGTGTATACTTACTGAGTTCTTCGCCCATTTCCATTACCTTCTCTGCAAATGTATCCAAATCTGTCAACTTGCGTGGGAACCATGGGACGCTGTCTAGAGAAACATTTCACACGTTAACACGTTTTACAACCTAATGACAAGCAGCCTGTCTATGCACTTACCTCCAGTGGTGCTATCAGCGCCAATCACACGGACATCCTTGGTATGCTTGCGGAGACCCTCAACGACGTTGGTTACTTGGTTGGCATCCTTGGCATCGAAATCAACAAAGAAATCATAATCCCATTCCTTGGTACGACTAGGACGACTGCAAAAAGACGAACTGTAAATACAACAGTGTAACAGAAAGAGAGACAGAGAGAAAAATGACACTTACGATTCGATACGAGTGAGAGAAATGTCCATGGCCTTGATGGCAGCTAAACAGCTTTCGAGACCGCCAATCTTGTCTTGGATGGCAAAGCACAAGGTGGTTTTCAAGTTTTGGTTGGTGTTGGCAGGAGACATGGCAAATTCAAAATGATTGATGAGAGATGAAGAAGAGGAGAAAAAGAGAAAAAGCGGATGGGATGGAGAGCATTTTTATTCTGATTGATGCCATGTTTGCCACGGTCACGTGAAGCACGACAATGCAAGGCCAAAAGCAAGCAAGCAAGAGTCTCAAAAAAGATATAGATGCTGTCTATACCTGCATGTATACAGTAGGTTTGGGGGATAATGAGATGTCTTATCAGTGAGATTTGTCATACCGGCTTCTATAATGATATCAGCAATTAATCACTCATATAAACAAAAACTTATTCTTCACACGATGTCTTGCACAACGTCAACATCTCAACCGTAAATTCCTGATTAGCGAGGCATAAATATTTGTTGTTTATGATATCAATCAGATCTTTCTCCCATTTCAGCATACAAATACATACACACCTTTACCACATGGCGGAATGACAAGCATGTCAAACACAGCACGGAAGCTGCAGTAATTGCCTTGTCCATCACCTCTCCTTTCTCTCATTGTGATCTCATTTAGAATATTACTATTGATTGATCTCTGGCAATGTGAAATCTTGGAAAGATCACATTAAAGCGGGTTTATTGTATTGCTATTTAGATTCAGAGGTATCCTTCTTGTCAATGGAGTCAATCCACAGTTTGTCAAAGGCATTATTGAATGATATAATGGCAGATTTGCGCTTGCCACTTGGACGAGCAATTATCAAAGATTAAGTATTTTCAACGTAAAAAATCTATAACAGAGGCAGATCCAAGTAATCAGACTAAGTCATGGTACTCGCCAATTTGCAATACTCTTCTAAACAGCTTCCAATAACATCGATTTCCCTCACAATAAGCATAGCATTTGATTTTGCCATCACCAGCCAGCTATGCAAAAGCTGAAAAATCTCCGCTCTGCAGCAGATTTGGATTGGCCAGATTTTTATCAAAATCGATCTGTTCGATCTGTTTTGTCAAATTTGAATATACAAAGTGGAATGATCATTCAGTGCTTCCTAATGGTGTTATGGGGTACTTTTTGAGGCGCATTCAATGGTGCTAAATACAATACACATTTTGATTGAGGTTATTGAGCAATTTGTTAAAATAGGAAATAAGCTTTTCTGCCAAAATGTTAAAATTTGTCATATCAAGGTCGCACAAAAATGATTTTAAAAGTTGCGTTGGATCAATGCAATCAATTTGAATTAATATATGCCATAGTAGAAGTCTTCATTTTCAAGGTGAAAATTGCGATCGTTTGATTTTCGATAATTTTCATGGGGGGTTACTCATGCTTTTGGGTTGAATCTTGAAGGTGTTTTTTTGGTCCCTAAAAAGTGGAGCAATGGTGTTAGTAAGTTAGTATTGGATGAAAGCAATTACTTGGTGCTGCTCTGGCGGTCTAAAACGGCTTTTAGCACGAGAAATTGCTGCTCAAATGCATTGCACTTTCGCTGTAATTTGCCTAGTTGTGGACAGTAGAGGGTAATGCTATTATGTTGTCTACCCGTATATGAATTATTCTCGTCAATATCGATCTAAAGCTTCGAAAAAGACTCAACTCCAAAGTAATCAGAAGGTTCTCAGCTTTTGTTGTCAAGTGGAAAAGCGAAATTATAGTATAGGCTACTAGGATGTGTACTATATATGGCGCATTTTATCAGCAGCTCCAATTTATATTAAGCATTGCCTGGCAATTGCATATATGCTTGATCATTATGTAGTGTATGAAGATAGAAAAGGCAACGCTATGCCAAGAAAAGACAACAGTGAGGCTGAATCAATGCTTGTTCTATAGTTGATTTGCTTCCTGTGGGCACCACTTGGCCTAATAATTACTACACCCGATACATTGAGAAGCAAGAGCATTGACATTGGCCTTATTTTAGACTTCAGCAGCATTACCAAAAGAACCCGAAATGCTAAATGATTGTCAATTACGATAAAAGGCAACATGGAAATTAAGCTCATGTATTGTTCAAGGTACACAAAGCGTAAAGCAATTAATACACGTGATTGGTACAACTCTGTATGATGGCTTTGTCCTTTCCAATGTATGGTTTAGTGCTACTTTTTTTTTTTCTTCTCTCGCCCCTTTTTTTACTTTTGTTGTATACAAAACTGAATCCATGTCAGAAACAGAAACGATCAAAAAATCCCGAAAACCAACTGGTAACATGTTGAAATATAAGAAAAAAGTCGACATCACAGCGAAATCCTAACGGTTGTTTCGAGATAGATGGTCCCTTTAGGCAGCAAAAGTTACCTGCTTGGCAGCCAGTGCTAACGCCTAGAACTGTATTACCTACGTTTTTTGTTGTTGGTATCTTGTTCATGCCCATCGGTGGGTTGCTGTACTGGTCTAGCAACAAGGCAAGTTGTGATGGCGTCTTGTACAAGGTCTATAGAAACTTATGATTGTTTTGCAGGTCAATGAGATCATGATCGATTACACTGCTTGCAACACTTACAATCAGCCTGTCTATCTGGATGAAAGCAAATACAGCTTCAAATTTGCAAATGAAAATACGACACTAGAGCCACCTGCGTATCATGTTGAGAATGTCACTGATTTCTTGGATCCAACCTGGAAGAATCCAAATCAACTCAACATTCAGCGATGCATGCTCGATTTCACTGTGCCTGAAACCATGACTGGACCTATTTTCATGTACTATCGCTTGACAAACTTTTATCAAAACCATCGTCAATACATTAAAAACTATGACGCTACTCAGCTGGATGGCAACAAGGTAGATACAACTACGCTCAACACAAATTGTGGACCCTTAGGCACCAACGAAGAGGGTCTAGTGGTGTATCCATGTGGATTGATTGCAAACTCCATGTTTAATGGTGAGTTGAAAGAGTCAGGGACAAAAGGCAGCCGGCTCATTTTTCAATTGTGTTGTGTATAGATACTGCGTCAGATTTGACTTCAGTAACCTCGACTAGCCCAAATTATGTCTTTCAAAGAACTGGAATAGCATGGCCTACTGACAAGAAAAAGTACAAGCCTACACAATACCCCAACGCCGAAATCGTCCCTCCACCGAATTGGTCATTGCGCTACCCTCAAGGCAAATACACGGATGAATATCCTGCACCCGACTTGTCCAACATGGAGCGATTCATGATTTGGATGCATGTTGCTGCTTTGCCTGATTTTAGAAAGATTTGGGCACGAAATGATCAGGATACTTTGCAGGCAGGAAGATGGAGAGTATCGATTGACATGAGTAGGTGGCCCTATTGTGTAGCGGATAAAGTGTATAAGACTAATACTACTCTTGGCAGATTTTGAAACTACCATCTATGGTGGATCCAAGTGGATTGTCTTGACTACAACTTCACCATTAGGCGGAAGAAACCCTTATCTGGGCATTGCTTACATGGCCATTGGTGGTATATCAATCTTTTTAGGCATTGTATTCTCGCTTCGACATTGTATAAAGCCAAGGTAAGCTTTCGTGTTCTTGGCTGTTGTATTTAAAGAATGGGGGTTCCAACAATATCTGTTATAGAAAACTTGGCGATGAGTCCTATCTTACTTGGAATCAGCCAGGCGGAGGACTTCCTGTGAGCAAACGTGGAAAGAAGTTGCTCCATCAAGATTAAGATGATACCCACATTCTTTTCTTTCTCAAGATTACCCTTGTACAATAAATGTGTCTTGTACTTTATCTATTATTCAAATTGCAAATATAGTTACATTGGCTTCTTTGACCGACCATACATACATGATGCACTAAAGTAGATCAATAGACATCGCCACAAACCATCAAGAGTGTAATAGAATAAAAGTTTATTATTATTGTAAAGAAAGTATAGTAACTTATGCGTAAAATGCATAATTAATCATCCCATTCACTGCCATCATCACTATCGGAATCATTATCTGATTGAATAGCCTTTTTGCGATCATTCAATGCTGCTAATAAACTAGTTGCTAAATCGCCGCCAGCGGCAGCACCTCCTCCAGCAGCTGCACCAGCACCTGCGCTTGCTAATGGACTACTACGATCTTTGCGTGCTTCCACCGGAGTGGAACGAAGTGATGATATACCACCAGCGCCACGAATAGCATCTAATAAAGCGCTACGAGGCTCACCAGAGGTAGGCAAAGGAGAGCCACCACCAGCGCTTGCAGTGGGAGGAAGTGGTGGAGGTGGAGGAGGAGCGCCTCCCATAGGTGGAGGAGGAGGGGGAGGTGGAGGAGCACCACCCATTGGAGGGGGAGGAGGTGGGGGAGGTGGAGGAGGAGCACCACTACCACTAGAGCCCATCATGGGAGGAATTGGAGGCGGTGGTGGAGCATTGGATCTCGCACTAGGTCTTTGGCCCATGGGTGGAGGAGGGGGGCCTCTTCTCTCTCTGTTGGGAAGTGGAGGAGGTGGAGGAGGAACTGATCTTCCAGATGGCATAGGTGGAAGTGGAGGAGCAGCAGGCACTGAACGATGAGGCATGGATGGCAATGGTGGAGGTGCGGGTGCTTCCGGAGCATCATAAAAATCATCATCTTCCTCGTACGTATTACTGTATTGAGATGCCACTTCTGCTTCTTGCTCTTGCTGATACACTTGCTGTGGTGGTGGTTGAACTGGAGGTTGAGGTGGAGGAGGAGGAGGAGTAGACATCGCCACAGGAGGAAGTGGTGGTGCTGGAGGTGGGGGTGGAGGCGAAGAAAATTGCTGTGGCGACTGGGGAGGAGGAGAGAATGCTGGCTGCTCTTGTTGGACCATCTTGTATGGATTGTTTGACTTTGTTGCTTGTGGCATGACAGGTGGAGGTGGAATTGAGCGAGATGGGCTTTCCTCGTGCGTGGGTTGAGATCGCATAGGAGGAGGTGGAGGCACTGATCTACTAGGGCTCTCACTATAAATCTGTGGTGGTGGAGGAGGAGGTGGTGGTTGAGATCTCATAGGTGGTGGAGGTGGAATTGCACTGCCTGGAGGTGACATTTGATGCGAAGAAAAGCTGGGTACTGGAGGTGGAGCACTGGAAATAGGAGTCGACTGATATGCATCTTCTTCGTAGTAGTTGTTTGATGGTTGTCGAGCAATTGGAGGTGGAGGAGGTGGCGCTTGGATGTGCGAGCGACTGGGTGGTGGAGGAGCTGCTCGACGGCTGGGAGGAGGTGGTGGTGGAGGTCTTCTTCCTATACATCATATTAATAAACTCTGATTCATTGTACGACATTAGCAGTATAATACTTTACCACCAACGGGAGGAGGTGGAGGAGCATGACGTCTTGATGGTGGTGGAGGAGGAACACGAGCCTTTGCACCCATCGAGCCAGAAGGACGAGGTGGAGGAGCAGGAGGACCGCCTCTCTCATTGACAAACTCTTTGATAAAGTCTTCATTCTCATGAAGCTCTTCAGCCGAAATACCGAGATCTTTCAATTGATCAAACAAACCGTTCCACTCAGGGTCAGTGTTCTGCACACTGAAACCTTTATCCGGCGTATAGCCAATATGACCCAAGTGTCTATATACAAGACAATCAGAGAGGTTCAATGAATACGCACATCTCGATATGTACCCCCCCCCTCCCCCTTCCCAAGAGCAAAACTTACCTGAATTCAGAGGGTAACCCAATTTGAGTTTTATCCAACTTTCCTTTGGGTCTTTTACCGCTTGTTTCTACATGTAACCACATATTATCAACATTTGCAAACACAGCACACACACTGTATCCTTCTTACCCTTCTTCTTTTTGCTCTTGCTACTGCTGCTGTTGCTGCTGCTTGCCTTTTTGCTGCTTTTCGAGCTGCTTTCTCTAGTGGTAATCTTTGTGTAAAATACATTGGCATCTTCCACATCCGAAAACGATAATCCAGCCATGTATTCCTACGCTAATTTAGTATCATGCATACACACACACACACACACCAAGGGTCTCTCGCCTGTATACTTACATCAGCGGCAAAAGAGTAAAAGAACGGGGTATGCTTGGTGAATTCGAATCCATCGTAGAGTTCCTGTTCCCAGATGACACCCTTATGATGCTATTCAGAATGGGCTGTGTTACTACTAGTGTCCGTGTGTGGTTGCCGTGTATACTTTACTATCAAGTCAATGATGCGAATGTAGAGCGAGTGCGTCTTTTTGTCCTTGAGAAAGGCAACAGCACCCCAGATATTAGAGTAGGCCCACTTGTGTGGGTTGGGATACGCAACGTACAGTCGAGCCACTGTGGCCGCATAAATTTTCTATGCGAGAATGCGGTTAATTGGCGTGGTCTCTGCTTGGGGAGGAGGAGCTACTGAATAAACTTACGGCAGTTGGCAAAGCACGCCTTACTTTGTTCTTGTCTTCTGCGCTTGAGAGTGCGAGCGAAGGCATCTGACGAAAATATCCCTTGGCAAATTAAGTGTAAAAGAGGAAAAAGAAGCAAAAGAAAAAGGGAAATGTATTTCCTTATTTTGGGTTGTAAGCAGCAGCTCTTGGTGCGACCTCAGAATATAATATATACCACACCAACAACATTCAAGCATCATTGGGTTAAAATGCCGAGGCGTCTGTGGTTGTTGGTCCTCGTGTGTGTGTGTATGTGTAATACCTCTCTCGTCTGGCATACATTTGCCCCTTTGCTCACTAGGGCTCCTGATGGCATCAATGATCAGAATCAATCAGCTCATTTCCAAGCTGTCATTCTGTTATGACTGCAATGTCTGATAAACCCTGATTCACCTTGTCACTACCACTGAATCGATGCCTTCTTGTCATGATTGCATTGTCTAGTCGTGACCTCATTTCATGTGCAAAATCGAAGCCACTGTATGATTTACCCCCGCTTAACCATTTTCCCCTTGTCCACAGCGACCCACAGGGAATTTAGAAGGGGCCTACCTATCAAATCTTGTTGAAAGGCTTTCTTTTTGAATTACACACTCTTTTTCATTAAAGCGACTTGATACATTATGTTTGCCACAATCACAAAATCAAGCGCCCTTTCCAACAAGGTGATGATGACAGCTGTCAAATCAGGTAAGCCATTTCACACATGTCCATAACCAGCCCCCATCATCACAGCAGAAAGACTCATCCCACTGTTATAGCACCTCGTTTCAGTTCAGCTCTACTCCATACGCAACCTGTCTACCAAGAGGGCGAGAACGAGGACACAGCACCCATCAATGCACTTGGAGCACGTCTTGGCTTATCATTAGACACCAATGTTTTAAAGCAGGCCTTGACTCACAAGTCTGTGGAGGGCGGCAACAACAACGCTACTCTGGAATACATTGGAAAACGAGTTACTGGACTCTTTGCCACAGAATACATCCATAGCAGATTCCCACAACTTCACCCTGACGCCTTCAACAACGCCTTGAGAGCTTACATTGGTAACAAGAGTTTCAGCAAGATTGCCACTGAAGTCGGTATGCAGCACACTGTGGATTGGAAGGCACCAGAAGACGACAGCGTCAAGTTGGGTCACTCTCGAGTCTTGGCTGACTGTATGAATGCGCTTGTCGGTGCCATCTACCAAGAGCAAGGCCAAGACGCAGCCAAAAAGTTCATTCACGATTTTGTCTTGTCTCGTGATTTCGATGTTAGACCTGGTATCAAAGTGCAGGAACCCAAGCGTCATTTAAGCATATTGATGAAGCATTTGAACAAACAGCCTGCAGTGTCTCGATTGCTGTCTGAGACTGGTCGCCACTCGTCAGCTCCTGTCTATGTTGTTGGTGTCTTTTCTGGAGAAAACAAGTTGGGCGAAGGATTTGGCAGCTCTCTCAAGATGGCAGAATTCCGCGTAAGTAGCAGCGATATAAGCATGATGAAGCAACTGATATGACTGACAATGTGCATACACAGGCATGTCAAGACGCTTTAATTAGCTATTACGGTCAAGAATACAAGGACTTTACATTGCCATCCGATGCTGAAAATGTAGATAAATACGTTGCTAATCCTTTAGGCAACACTCAAGCTATCGTTTAATGTTGTATGATTTAGATTTTTTTATTATTGTTTTGATGTACTAGTAGTAGCAGCGAAATAAACACCTTCCTGTATAAATATGAGTACTTGTAATTTTACTTTGAGAGAGAGAGTGTGTGTATGCGTACCTGAGCCATCCATTGCGAGTGCTTGGATGCACTTCTGGAAGCAGCGACTTCCAATTGACCAGGAATGGGCTGTCCAAATTGATGGTTGCTGTTGCTGCTCAAATAAGCATAGGTGTCTTCATGAACAAACTGCACAGGCTGTTCACGAAGCCACACCTTGTTTCCTGAATTCAGACACTCTACTTTCCAGTTGTCCCCAGAATCCTTTCCATCGTAGCAACTCACTTCTTGCTGTCTAGAGAGAGGTGATTGGTGCAAATGGCTATGAAGGTATCCTTGCGTATTGGCATGCTTTAATCGAATAGCTGATCCACAAGGAATGGATTCACTATGAGCGTTTTTAGACGGTGTCATCTTTTTTGCTATCCTATCGTGTCATCTCATTACCCGCGACTGCAGACTTTGCCAGATGCTGCTTCCACTATCCAAAAACTGTTGCCATCATCCGCGTTGGGGAAACCTGTAACTGATTGTTGACCAGAACCACTGCCTAGCATCATCATCATCATCAACATGTCAATCCGTGGTGTATTTACGGTATAAAATGCATGTCATTACCATATGTCACGCCATGAGAGTGCAATTTGTAGTTGTTGGCCTTGTTGGTGAGCTTGAGTGTACTGCCGCATGTAACTTGCTCAAACCCTTTTTTTGCGATATTGTGATGTGAGCGTTTTTGCATATATATTGTTTGAAATCTGCAAGTGTTTACCATCTTGAATCTCAGGTACACTAGAATCAGCAGTGAATACAAATGGAATGAATGCTAATAATAAGCAGGAGGCCTTCATTTTGATCTATAATTGTTTGTTAAAAAAAGGGTGAAAGATGAAAGATAATGTTGGTCGAATAGTTTGTGCAAATGAAATGAATGGTTTGTAAATCGATGATTGGCTCAATTAGAAGCTTTGATTTCAAATCACTCTCAGTAATTGTTAACATTTGTAGCTTTCATGTGAGCTCTGCAGAGTGCTCTTGAGGTTGTCCATCTTGGAAACACTGATTCACAAAATGCTAGATGTTTGGTCATTGATTTACTAGGTATCTCGCATAATGGTACCTTGCCAGAGCAAACAGGTACATTTCAGCAATCCAAAGAGGCTGATCTACGATAGCCTTGACGGAGTTGTGCCTCTTCTTGGACCCAAAGACTAGTGCCACCCCCCACACCCCCTCCCTCAATAATTTTTTCCCAATTGTGGTGCTCATTCTTACATTACCAAAAACTTGTCAGCAGTAACCAGCCATCCAAGAAGCAAATTCAATATTCAACAATGCTTCTTCTTGCCGCTAGATCCAGACCTGTGCTCAACACAAAGCTTTGCCTACAAGCCTTCAAATACTCTACTGTTCCAAAGCAAGCAGCAGGTCGATTTACCAGTAACAAGTTGATCAGTCAACCCATTGAAGGACATACCAAAGATGTGCAAAAGACATTGGTGTATATAGGTAGGGCCGACATGGTATATATTTATATAGCGAGCGATTGCAGGGATGTAGACACTGATACAGCGCTCATATGAACAGGCCCTTTTGCAGAGACAATGAGAAGATACAAAATGACAGCTTCGTTCTTTGGATTGTGTGGTATTTTTGCAGTACCTGCGCTATTGAGTACAGGGCAAGCACCTGCCATGAGTGTGGCATTAGGTAGGTTAACCATGGGCAACACAGTCAGAGTAACTAGGCTAATGCAATCTGTATCATGTGTAGCTGGATTTTCAGCGGTATCACCAGCCGTCTTTGTGCATTTATATACCAATGGCTATGTGACCAAACTGATTGTTTACGACGATGTCAAGAATGTAGAAAAGGACCGCAAGAAGCCTAAATTGATCAAGGACAAGTTTATTGGCATCGAGACAGTGTCTTTCTGGGGTAGATTCAAAGAAGAAACCATGTGGCTATCACAATTGGGCTACAAATCAACACCTAAAGGAATTACATGGCAGCAAAAGACAGGAGCCAAGCATGTATACACTTTAGAACGAGAGATCATGGAAGCAGATCCATACCTCAAGGCTTTGGCAGACCGTGTTCAGAGAAGAGAAGCTTAGATGGTGGTGTCATGGCATATTTATGCAGACATAATAAAATTCATGTGCTAAAATAAATTAAACTGTGTGTCAAAAGCATTGGAATATGCTTAGTCCAAGTTAATAGAGTGGTTATGTCAAAGTCCAAATGGCACAATGCCAGTTAATCGATTCAGATAAATCAGTGCAGAAATCCTTTGGCAATCTTGCGCATGTTAATGGACAAAGTACTTGATCATACACTGTTTCGCTAGATGATGAACTTCAGATCATCAAATCAAATGTTATTAAGCGCAATGTTCAGTGAGTAGCCCTCAAATGTATTTACCACTGTAAAATCAAGAGTTTGAATCGCTTATATCTCGCCAATGAAGCGCGATCTCGGCCTCAAAACAAGTGTATTCGTGTTCTACGACCTGGCATTAGGGTATGAATCACTTTTCAGCAATTTTCAGGGGATCGAGTTGATGATCGATTTTTGGCGATTTCGGCCTTATGGTAGCAAGGGAAAAATTGATGATTTTGAATGATAGAGGATTTCACCTTGAAAATGAAGTTTTCTATTATGGTGTTCCTATGCTCAAAACAATTGTAAAAACGCATAGGAGCATGTAAAAGTGTCTTTGGATCAATTTACTATAGTGTTTGTAGACCTTTCCTACAAAAACGTGTTTTACATTTTTCGACAATAGCTCTCCACAGACTGAAGAAATCGCTTTGAAACTAACACCATTGGATTCCTCGTTTAATTTTACATGTATAGGTTTAGAGAAATACTTGCTGTTCGAGTAGAAAAATATTGTGTAATTGTGCCTGAAAGGGTTTCGGATGTCCAGATCCGTCATCTGGAAGGCCAGTTGGAACGAACCTCTGAAATTCAATCCCAGCTCAGGCTGCGTTTTGCCCTGGTAGCCATCTTTTGTATAGTAAAAGACACTATATAGACGTCTAATTGCTTTCGCTACGCTCAGTCTCTGCCAGTCTCATTCTATAGGTCCTAATTGCATGCTGCTGCGTTTTGAAATCTGACATTTGAGTATACACGTCAAGGGTCTTTCTCGTTATTGGGCACATTTCTTGGGTTCATCAGACGACAGCTTTAGTGAGATGTCCTGCTATGGCTTCCTGAACCGCATCGACACGGATTGGCAATATCAGATGAATAATAAAAAATGCTTTTTTTTAAAGTCTAATCATATGAGTTACATGCACTTATTTACGACCAACCAAGGGCTGAATTATTTTAATATTGTCCTAACAAATGATGGAGGAGGAGGGATAATGAGTGGTGCTGAAAAACGTGCTACAACAGTAATGTGGCAGTGCAAGATGAGGCTTTATTTCATACTTATTAGATAGGGGTTTGATGTTCTTGCAGCAAATGTTCAATCTCAATGTTTGCATGATATGTTATATCCGAGCTATACTTTGGTTATTCCTCAAATGCGATTGAAGGTGCCATTTCGAGCCACATCATATATTGTAACCGCCCGGCAGAAACTGTGGCCATTTGAATGTATGCTTTTGATAGAAGGCTGACAGTATAAAACCAAGATGTGATAGCATGCACTGTGAATGAATTTGTAATGGATCAGATCAAGATGCTTCATCAGAAGGGGGGGGGGAATGTGTGGAGTGATGCGGTGGTTAGATCCTGTTGCCATGATACAACAGACTCTCGGAATATGAAGCACCGGCGAAGCTGAACATTGGGGCTTGAGAAAAGGGGCTGATCCTCTCTCCATCAACGTTCATCAACGACAGAAACAAGGCCATAAGCATGTATACAAGTTACCGTTCAATGTATCAAGTAATCTATATACAATCTATCTTTGATGTATAATTAATTTACATTTACATTTGAGGATTACATCAAGGAATCAAATGAATCTCCTCCAAATAAAATGATATACCTTGTATTACCTTTTTCATTAAAAGCGTTTTGTAATCCATCATTTTATAATTAGTGTAGAAAAAAAAAAGTAAAAAAAAAGATTTCTTCTTCTTTTTCTCTTTTTCACCATTTGTTAGAATAATGCCAACCTCATCTTCATCCTCGCTCTCTTCAACAGCATCTGCTGCTACCACACGATCCAAGCGCAGACCCTCTTATTTGAACCTGAGTTCATCACAGCAAAATGACATTGTCAGCGATGTGCTCTCTCCCCGCACACCACGACCCATTTCAAAATCCAGAAGATCCTCTGTCGTTGCTGAGCATGTGCAAGAAGTGATTGAAAACAGCACCAGCAACAGTAGACGAGGCAGCGTAGCCAGCAGTAACAGTATCATTGCAGCAGTAGCAGGCGCAGGTGGCCCCCCTTTGCTCTCAGACAGCACCAATTCCTACTTTCAAGACTTGTCTTCTCAAGACAATGAAGCTATCCGATCCGAAACTCCCACATTAAAGGCAAGAACTGCATCCAGTGATGATTTACGAAGCCGTTTTTCATCAGCCGCGGCAAGTGCTAGTACGACTAGTGGAGACAACAACAGCAGCACTAGTAATCGTCGTACTCGATCGTCTTCCATTTCGAGTTTATTAGGTTCTACACATGTGTTACCTAGCTTTGATGTACACACACTATACAAGATCAAGACGACTCGCTCGTCCAGAAAATTAGACCGTTTCTTTGGAGAATATGCGCCACATGACATTTGTATCAAGGAAATCAGAAAAGAGGGACTCAAGGCTATTTTAGAATCCAAGGCACCCTTGTGCTACTTTTTGTACCATTTACTAGAAGAGTATAGCAGCGAAAACTTGGTAAGCACTGGGCGGGATAAGGATGATGAAGCCTCCATCTAACACACTACTACTAGTTCTTTTTCATTGAATTGGAGCAATACGAATCCTTTTCTTACGCATCTCTGGGCCAGCAACTCGCAACAGCGCAACACATTTTCAACACTTACTTGACTAGGAATAGTTACTTTGAAGTTAATTTAGATGATAAAGTTCGTAGAACAGTAACTCAATCGCTGGAAAAGAAGAATGCCAAAACTTGCTTTGAATCCGCCAAACGAGCCGTGTATTCCTTGCTCGAGTCCAGCTACATGCGATTCCAGAGCACAGAGACGTTCCAGGACATGGTGAACCAATGCGGTGAATTGACTACACATTACAATGACGAATCCAGGGCAGCAGCAGTGAACAAGCTCCTCAACTATGTCGAGCAGCAGCATCTCAAGATTTATGCCAATGACAATCCCACCGCCGTGTTTCAAAGTACCACCATCAGACGACACGAATTGATTAAAAGTATGATCCACGAGTTTTGTCGCACCTTGGTGGGTGTAGAATTCAACTACTACACACCTGATACGTCCAGCAGCAACCTTGGTGGCAGCAGCATCCACGAAGAGCCATCCGATGCCACTGCCAACAAATTCCGCCATGTTGGATTCCCTTCATTTGGCAATGGACCTAATGCAAGCAAAAAGAAATAAAATAGAGCTATAAAAGGAGACATGTAAATGGCGTGCTTTATTAGTTTTTTAGTATATAATAAAGGGGGGAGGAGGAGGGAAACCTCATTGTTTAGACTTTATGTGTATATGTATAATGTCGTGGATCAAATGACGATGATGAATAAAACAAGCTATCATGTACTTAATACATGAAGCGCCTAACTCAGTTTAATTTTGATAGAAGCTAAATGCCTAAATGGGGGAGTGATACAAGCGAGGAGAGAGGGTGAGATCAGATCGAAACTTATTTTTATCCCCTCTTTCTGTATCTCTCTCTTTAACTCTTTTTTCCTTCTTTTCTTTTACTTTTTTTCTTAATTGCA
This sequence comes from Mucor sp. M7501, assembly GCA_037040325.1. Classification (NCBI taxonomy): domain Eukaryota; kingdom Fungi; phylum Mucoromycota; class Mucoromycetes; order Mucorales; family Mucoraceae; genus Mucor; species Mucor sp. M7501. The sequence goes on along the minus strand of JAXQGS010000023.1, from coordinate 16,876 downwards.
TTATGAATCCTACCATCATTACATTCTCTGTGCAAGATGACAGTGGATTGTTTCTGCCACAGCACCATGATGACAAGGAGGAGCAGGAGCAGGACATGTCCCATAAAGTCAGCATTGAGCATGAGCCGCCCATGGTTATCAGTAACAAAATGTGAGTTGATATATTTTGCCATCCAAGTAGTATAAGCACTGATTCAATGCTTGCTTCAACCACCACAGCCTAAAGCATCCATTTTCACTCGACAATGGCCAAAAGAGTCAAAATCAATCAGAGCCATTACTATTGTCACCACAATCTATCCTAAACAAATCAGGAAAACCAAGCAGCTCTCCCAATGTGCTACTCCAACTACCACAAGCAGCAGACGGCAGTGAGGTGAGACGACCCAGTCTAGTCAAATTCAGTAACAATACCACCACCACAAGCAACAATACCGTCTTTTACGACGCTGTTGCCGAGCAGCAGCAGCAGCAGCAGCAGCAGCGCAAAAAGTCAATTGGTACTATGACTACACCACTGTCCAACAACAGCCGTCGACCCTCGCTTATATCTCGTATATCATCCGCCTATACCAACAAAGTAACAGACATTCCCTTTCACGAGATAGATCCGTTTGATCAGCATCTCCTGCAACAGGGCATTGTACTCTGTGCCAATGTACTCAGTGCACATCAAGAGATTCGAAAAAAGGCGCTCAAGTGGAGGAAATACAGAGCCGTCATTACGCAATCAGGATACTTGGAACTGTATCATCTTTGTGTGCATCAAGAACGCAATGTAAGGCGTGCAAGTGGGGGAGGGTCATGCGTTTTTATAGCCAGTGCTTTTGTATTGATGTTTTGTTATAGTTGTTACACAGCCATGCTGCTGCTACTCGTTGCATTCACAGCCGCCTGCCGCAATACCGAAAGCCTCGATATACCATTGACCTTCATCCATCGGTAGACAACCTCTTGTTTCAAAAAAAGCACTTGTTTCGCAGCAAACATCGCCGCCCTTATGCCTCCTCCAAAGCAGCAGCAGCAGAACAAAAGGCACTGTTGGATGACACCTATTTCCTGTCTCTCATGTCACCACTTGACTTTTCATGGTCATTGATCTCGACTCGACAAAAGTTTTATTTCCAAACAGCCTCCATCAGCGAGTCGCAGCAGTGGTATCAGGCTCTGTACGCTTGTCTGCCCAACAAATCCAAGCAACCATTACCGACGATTGTTGACCTCAAAGTGCCCGAGTTATCCGTGTGTATCAGACTGCCACTGTCTGAATTGATAAAGTTGGAAGAAGAGAACATTGATCTGAAAAAGGTACGAGACAGCGCTCTTGTATTACTGCATCGATACGGACATCGGCCACCCCATTGGAATAGACGAACAACTGGATTGCAGTGGAGATACAAGCAGTATGCTGATTGGGTGGCTCGACCTCATTCAGAAGACAAGCATGAAAAGGAAGAGGAGAATGCATTTACTGCTTTTTTGATAGAATCACGGCTTGTTGAAAAGGTAGGTTTATCTGGTGTGTATATATAAATGCTGAATAATGTATTGACATTGGATATCAGACACATGAACTGGAGTTACGTTATTATCAAGAAGAAGAACAAGAGACACAAAGCATCGCAAAACCGTTAGAGGGCTATCTGAATCGAATAACAAAAGCAAAGCGATCCGTCTTGTATTATGCGCAATCCTTGGACAACTTTTTATTTCTATTTGAAACAGAACAGGAGCAGCCATCATCATCACATTTAAACTGTTTTACACTTCACTTTTCTAAAAAGAGAAACTCGACATTTCCCGTAAACAACACATCCAAACTGAAATCAGTGATTGATATGTCGCGTATCAAACAGATCAGCTGCGACGAAAAGGCAGAAACACTGCATTTAGATGGTAACAACTACTGCTTTCAAAGCGTCAATCAACCCATTACCAACTGGAGCACACGACTTGCAAAAGGCATGCGCACTATGGTACATACCCAGGGCAGCAGCAGCAGTAACGGAGACATCAAGGTAAGCCGCGTATGTACAAAACTGTTTAATATAAACATTTAATTAACATTGTACACGTAACAACAAGATGCAGGATGTTTTATATGTGAAATATGCGGCTAGTCGCTATCACACATTTGAGAAAAAGACCTGTATCTTGACGGCATCTGGACTCTTTTGTATACTGGACAAGAAAAGCGACATTGACTTTTACGCTCACTTGCGACAAGACGAATACTACATTTACAGTGGAGAGACTTGCTGCAGCTACATTCAGGGTCTTTCAACGGAACTGCCGTGTCGATTGTTTGATGCTGGCCTCGTTGTGGATCAAAAGGACAGACCAAGCCAATGCTGTTTTGTGATTCGTTTCACAGCATCCAGCAACAACAAGGAATACACATTTCTTGCAAAGACGCAAGACCAAAAGGAAAGTTGGGTGTGTGCCATTACCAATGTTTCGTCATAGTAGTAAATAAACACTTGTTGTGTATATTTATATGCTGTCTCTTTTACTTTCTTTTCCATTCTCTCTTTCTCTCTCTCTTTCATCAGTAATAAAATCATGTTTCAATATCAACACCAATATGATCAATTACCACCCGCAGCAGCCTTGTTCCATCCACCTCAATTGATGCCGCCCGCCATCTTTTATCGAAGACACTGCAGAAGAACCGGCAAAGTCAAGTTCTTCAACATGGCCAAGGGCTATGGATTTATCATCCCCAATCAATCACATTCTCCTCAAGACCAACAGCATGAATTGACACCTTACAAAAAGTCATCATCAACTATCAATGAATCCAAGCCAAATCGAGTGGAAGAAGGTCTGTGTTTTTGTCTTCGAAAAAGCCACATGTGTTTATTATAGATGTGGCATTTCTAACGTCAAATGGGTACATTTAGTCTTTGTTCATCACACTTCAATTTTAAGTTTGAATAAGGGTTACTTGGCTACTCTAAATAAGGTTGGTTATACGCCCTGCTGATTTTGTTTATTTGTTTACATGTTGAATGTTTATGTGTTTTATGTTGTTTAGGGAGAAGAGGTAGTATACATTTCGAGAAAGTGTGTTGGTAAGCATTTTTTAACAATCATTGTCCATGTAGGTTGAATATGAATTGCACGATGGTCCAAAGGGCATCTACGCTCTGTACGTTACTGGTCTCCATGGACGCTACTTGGACTGCAACAAGTATGCTATTGATTAGTAAGTAGATGTTGGCAGACAACTACACAAGACACGCCTGGCGATTAACACATGTCAATAGCCCAGCCAATGCCATTGCAGCCACGACAACATCCTCTTCATCCTCCACGACTACCACGACACAGCAGCACGAAACAGCCGAGTACCACCATCATATCAGTGAATGTAAATACGTGTCTTCTACGTGTTTTATTGCCGTGTACTCATGCCTTTCTCTTGTAGTGACAAACACATTTCCCTCACCCTCACATCACAATGCTGTTACCACTGCTACTCCTCTGCCAGTAGGCAGCAATGGCCCCTACCCCATGCCATCGCCCTACCATCATCACCACCACCACCAACATCAACAACAACAGCAACATTTCGTCACTTATATCATACCTCAACATCATCATTATTTATAAAGAAAGAGACATGGATGTAAACAACTCATTTGTATCATAAATGTCAACGTGATTGGGAGGTGGAAAGTACGGTTGAACTGGTACATCTGACTTATAGCGATTGCCCTACAGTATTAATAAAAAAACAATATGATGATGATAAGAAATAAAGGCGATCAATTAGGTATTTGCATATCAACATTACGAGTCGAAACGGCGTGCTTGCATTTACTGCTTTCTCAACTTGATCTAAATTCTCGGCTACTGCGTTATACGTGTCTTTGACTCGGTTGATCAACAACTATATATGGGCATAATGTGAATACACACATGTCTCAACAGCGCATCCCATGTCGCTTACTTCCAGTTGATCAATTTTGTCAAATGCTGTCTGTAGCTCTTCGTCTTTGGACTTTAATGACTGTAGTAGCTCATTTATATTGTCCGTTTCAGACTGAACCTAACAACAGCAACGTGTTATTATACATTTGCACTCATCTGTAGTTTATGCTGAGCCAACGTACTTTGTTGGCTAGGTCTGTGGTATCTTCCACACGTTTCATACAAGAGGTTGTCTCTTTTTTGAATGCATCCATCTAGCATGTATGTGTTAAGCTCAACATGCTGTTACATTTGCATCCACTTAATTTTAGTTTACAGTTGGTTTACTGGTAGCATCAACAGAAAATGTATGGGTCAACTCATCGATTGCTTCATTTACAATGGTTTCCATGATGATGATGATAAGAGAGAGAGAGGGAAGGGCTGCCGAGAAAGAAAAAGAAAGTCAGAAATGCTTTATTCAAAATTGCGTGAGATGTTTGTATACAAAAAATGTGTGATCAGGTGTGTGTAAAAAGGAGGAAACATATATGTAAAAATGCATAAAAGGACTGTGGGAGATTGAGGGAGGGAGGGCATATGGAAAAGCTTAATAAAACCTAGTTGTATTATTGGGTATAAGTTGTAATGAGTGTGGTGAATCCAAATGAACAGGTGATTTTATCATATTGCTGTTCAGTTTTCTTCTTTGTTGTTGTGATACAGTAGTGGAAGACGGGTTATTCCGGCGAACCGATGCAGTGGTTGTCGTTGTTGATGAAGTGGAGGATTTCTTGAGATGGGTTGATTTGATGTGTTTTCTAAGGGATCTTGAATGAAAGTAGGCTTTTTCGCAACCAGGCATAGAGCATAAATAGGGCCGAATATCGGAATGTGTCTTTATATGTGTACTGAGGGAATCAGGTCTAGAAAAAGTCTTGTTGCAACCTATAGTACGGATGTAAAATGTGAGTATTTGTTATTGTCAACTACTGCTAAACGCACACACATACCTATCACGGTACATACAAAAGGTCGTTCACCTGTATGTGTTCTCATGTGATTGTGCATCTTATGTCTCTTCATGAATGGCTTTTTGTTTCTAGCACAATCTTTCCATTCACAAAAGTAAGTGGCCTGTTTAATATCATGTTGTGTAAGCTGATATGTTCTCTGTGTGTGTTTTTTTTTGCATTTGTGTATATACCTTGCCACTACCAATATGACTCTCGCAAATGTGCGTCATGAGCTTGTCCAAAGAAGGTGCTTGAGATGAGCATTTGACCCATAAGCAGGAATACATTTCGACAGTATTCTCGGTGGCGGAAGTTGGGTTATATAATACGGATAGATCGGATGGCTCCAACTTGATTTCATGCGTATTTTGGCATAATGTGGGGCTCTTTTTTGTGTCTATTAACAACATATATGTTGGTTATCATGCAAAAAAAAAACTCGCTGATATAATACATGTGCATACCTATTCTTGCTTGGTCGTAGAAAACTCGACAGTCGACATCGGCAGCAGATCTGTTTGATCTTTCCATTTCCAATTGTACGACACGCTCAATAAGCTGCTCCCGTGATAATTGGGTCAAGACGGAATCGTCGTGATGCTGCTGCTGCTGCTGCTGCTTGTACTGTTGTACATTGGTATCGATAATGACTTGGCTGTCGTTGTAGTAATCATGGTTGTAAGGCATAGGAAGGAGTGTCTGTTCATAGAGGTCTTGTTGCTGCTGCTGTTGTTGTTTGCACTGCGGCTGAGTAGTCAATAGCAGACTGGAATTAGCAGGATGTTGATTCTCGGAATATCCTTTTTGTAACAACATCATATGATCTTGATGCTAAATATACAAAAGAGTTAGATTTTCATTTCTTCTTGTGTCAGTGCACGATGAACCCCCTCCCCCTTATTTTTTTGAGCCACACTTACAGAGAGCGAAGGAACGAGTTGTTGATGCTGTTGTTGTTGCATAGTATTGTTGTTGGGGAAATAGGCTTGGTTTAGAAATGATGTAAAGCCAAACATGTGTGAATTGTCAGATAAACTGAGATCAGGGGTACGGATACCAGATGAGCAAGATGCTTCAGAATTGTTGTTGTTGTTGTTACTGTAGGCACAGAAATTGAATTGGTTTTGGATGAGCCAATCTTCGTGGTTTTGTTGCTGTTCCTGCAGCAATGGTGTGTTTAACAAAATGTCTATCATGTATGTGTTAATCGAGATTCGAGACGAATGCCAATGTGTACATGTACAAACCTTGTTCGTTGGGTGGAGAATGGGGTGAAGGGTAAAAGTGATTTAGCATTTGGTTGCAAGTAGTAGTAGTAGTAGCAGATGAGGAGGTAAAGATTTTCAATTCGTTTGATTTGCTGTTATCGGGTTGGTAAGAGTAGGACATGGCTCTGAGATTGTGCGGATTTCCTGGGAAATAAAGGCTGAAAAAGAAGAGATGAAGGGATAACAGGCGGACGGAGGCAAAGTGAGGAAGAGAGGAAGAGAAAGAGAGAGACGGAATCAACATGCACAAAATGAGGTACCTTTTTATAGCTGTTGAAAAAACCCTAAAATAAACAGGTTCAAACTTGCAACAAATGTAAATGTTGATAATTTTTAATCATCAGCAGCAAATTTACATTAAACTGCTGCTTTTTGGTGTACATTGGCTGATAAAAAATCACAGCATGGATCACCTTTTTGCACCCCCATCTCGTTATTTCCACGCACACTCAATATTGGAACAATGATGACATTTGATCATTAATATCATCAGCTTTCATTTCAATTTAGAATTAAAGCACATGTAACACGCTCTGCCTACTTTTTTGTTGTAACACACACGCTGAAAACTAGAATAATCGGACGACACCGGTATTACGGCTTCTTTTGTGCTATATACCCCCATATTATTATTATACAACATACGATTCCAAATAAAGAGCGAAACAGATGGAGAGAAAAAAGAGGGGGAGGAGGAGCACCTGTTTATCCATCCCCCCCATCCTATTGCTGCTGTATACAGAATGGTTTATCAAAGCCTATATCTATATATATATGCAAATGTGCCTGACGAGGGTCCAATTATTACATGGAGCAATGTCCAGCTTATTATAGGCGTATAAACATCTCGTTTTTCTCGCAAATCAAAGGCGAGAAAGCTTATTTTTGAGCCTTTTTGTCGGCTGATGCGCGATAACATAATCTTTCAAAAATAGAACGTGGATATAATATTCGAGCTAATCTTATTAACTATTTGTACATGTCTGATGAAATTAAAATCAACTTGATTTTCAGGGGGAAGGTCAAGGCGTAGAGATTGATGTGGCAAATAAAGATAGTGTGTTTTTACCCACTACTAGAAGAAAAGCTAGTAGAAGACGCTTGGATTGAGCGCATATGTACAAGCACATTGTGGATCACATTGGACAGTTAGAATGAGGGAGGATCGAATTGCATGTCTGTACACATCAACGGAATTGGATCATCAAATCTTGTTGCAAACAAACAGACTTGGATTCATGTGATAAACTACGTATATTATACCTCGAGGCGTTTTTTTTTATAGATACAGGTTTTCTACAACGCATGGAACGAGGTGGAGTTGGGGTGGTGATGCTGGATTTCAGGAACAATTACATATTCTGATTGATGGATGTATAGTAGAGTCGCAGAGTCGATTCAGGCCCTACCCGAAAAGAATATTCACATACTCTATAAGCACATGAAAGAATGTATACTCTCCTATTTCGGCGGCGAGGCATCATGTATAAAGAAAGAGGGCTGGATGTTTCATGCAGGTTCCTAACATTTGCTTTGCTATATAACCCATATTCATTGTTCTGGCCCTTGTTTGATAATGCGTCTCCATGGTAATGAGGTCTTCTGACATGTTCCATGTAATCATCCAAAGCTTTGACTATGACCTATGTTAATGATTTAGCAGTTATATGGCTTTGTAAATAAAGGTAGAATGTCTACATGTATTATCATACGAAATCTTGTTGAGAAATCAAAGCCTGCCTGGGTTACTTGATGTCAATGTCATACAAGCTCTAATTCACACCACTGTCAACAAGGTAGGTTCCAAGATTTTCTCATGACAGTAAGGAGGCATGGAGTAGCATTTCCCGACTCTCCATTGATCCGAGAAAAGTGGTCAGCATTGCTGTCCACCATCAGTCTTTTGACCTGAGATGATCATTTGGCATGATTTGGTGCCTGAAAGCTACACCCAGCAAGCTGACCTATCAAGATGCAGTGGTTTGATGGTCAAATCTTGGCTATTATCATCTATACAGTGATACGCAGGCTGTAGACATGGTTTCAACTCTTTGCACTGATACTTTTTACTTGGCTCCTGCCAAAATATACACTCTTGACGCTAGTTTCAAATCATAAATCCTACAGAGATCAGCTTGACAATGTCATGATTCTACAATATTCCATGGTAAATTCGTGCTACTAACCATTAAACATTGGGTTACACATGAGCTCGGTTCATGTTTTTGTCTCTTTGTATCAACTATAGAATAGCCTCCCTGTATGATTTGCATTGTCTGGGTGGAAATAGACTACATCATTGCCTGGGCGGAAATAGACTGCAGTATTGCGCCTTTGCTTTCAGCAATGATGACCTGTATATAGAGAAGAAGCTGATTCCTTGAACGCAATGTTCTTGGAATGAGTTGGTCATACCAATGTTCAAATTAGTGAAAACGAATGATCTTGACTTCCTTCTCCTCCTCCTCCCCCCACACACACGTTGTGAAGTAATAAATATAAGGCGACCTTTTCAAAAGGGATGGATAGGATCGGGAGCGGATTGACTTTGTTTTCGCACATCAAATGACATAAACATCAAGAGGCATCTTGTCCTTTCTTCCATGTGTGAAAAAAAGGCAGAAAGAGGGGGGCCGTTCATTACTCCAAATGTTACAGTAAGACTGGACTCGTTGACCAGTGGATGTAATGTCACATTATCGCATCCAGTAATCAAATCATCAGGCACAACATTACAAAATATGGACAAGAGCCGATACGAATAAATTACTTGTATCCAAACATAAACACACACACACACACACACACAGCTGATGTTTTCTTTGCAGAGTCTAGTTTTTTACGCCCATCATCCAACAAACAAGTATCAAAATAACGCTCCATATACAAACATTTTATATTAGGAAAAGAGCCGAACCAACCATTTATTTTAAATGTGATGCTTCCTCAACGTGTTGATGTTGTTGTGGTTCTTGCTGATCAGGCTTGTGATCAGCAGCGTCATTTCCCGGTTTCACAGCAGTGGTAGCCGTAGTAGTAGTAGTAGTAGTAGTAGTAGGAGCCGTAGTAGTAGTAGCAGCAGTAGCAGCGGCATCTCTCTTCTTTTCAGCCTATACATGGGATAAACAAGATTCATCAGATGATCCACACTTCCAAATGTTCCATTTGAGCTGATTAACTTACAGCAATCCTCTTTGCTTCCTCATGCACTGTGGATACTTTGCCTGCCACCCGAGATGCGAACCCTTGTACCCTTAAACTAGCCCTAGAATTCATTAGATTTTGCATTCTAGATGGAGCAGGTGATGCTGTCGTAGTCGTAGTCGTAGTTGCGGCAGTAGCAGAGCCAGCATCAGCTGGGACAGCAGCTACAGGCACGCTCTTTTCCTTTAGATTGCTCGAACTGTGAAACTTTTGGTTCAACTGAGTCATACTGAGGCCCATCTTGGTCAAGTAACCATTGACACGAGTTGAAACGCCATGCTTTTCATCAAATTCGGCTCCCTTATTCACCACGGATTCTGTCAAAACATAACCTGATGCCAAAAGTTCCGCCATCACATGAGAAACTGATTTACTCTCCTGAGGTTGTTGTTGTTGTTGTTGTTGCTGCTGCTGCTGCTGAGCATCTCTTGCTACCGGTGTCGTGATGTTCTCGGCCGCTGGCACCTGCTTAAAATAGGGTTCCACTTCGATTGGACTATCATCCACCACAGCTATACATGATATTATATGCAAATGAATACCGCTGCATAAATCGCATGTGAATAACTGTATATATACCTTGGCTCAGCAATGTGGCGGTTTTTGCTGCTGCATCCTTTTCAAACATGATCAAAGCTATCTGATGCTTTTCGTTTTGGATATCCTTCTTCATCTCGAAAGCAGTAATGATGCCACAAAAGGAGAAAAAGTCCTTGATGGTAGCTTCTTGCGTCTCTAGAGAGATGTTCTTGACAAGAACAAGCTGTGAAGTGGGTTCAGCAGGGATGTTGATAGACCATTGATTGTCCATTGTGTTTTTGTTCGAGTATTATGTAAAAAAAAAAAAAAGATAAAAAAAGATAAAAGTGTAATTTATGAAACTTGCCACAACAGGGTTCATTCACTCACTCTCTCTCTCTCTCTCTCTCTCGCAATCTGTCTCCGCACATGAATCAAATGTATACAATACAAGTAAGATGTGGTTTAAATATTGAGATTTTTATATTTTGTTACAAAGAAATTTGTCTATTCCTCTTCTTTTTTTCATGTAAAAAACAATGAATGCATAGACATCATGGTTCTAAACAAACATCATAAATTAAATTATTGACAACGAGATGATTGCACTTAAAGAGCAGAAGCACCAGTAATAATATCAACTATAAAGGGAGAGAGAGAGGTACAGTCAGTAAAGATGAACATGGCGCATAATCTAGTCTAGTCAACTTACTCAATTCGTTGGTAATAACGGCTTGACGACCACGGTTGAAAGTCATGGTCAACTTTTGGATCATCTCACCAGCGTTCTTGGTAGCGTTCTCCATAGCAGCACGCTTGGCACACATCTCAGCGGCATGACCCTCAGCCATAGCCCAGTAGAGACTGTTGGCAAAAGAGAATTCTTGGAGGTTAGCAAGAACATCATCCTCAATCTCGTAAACAGCAAAGTTGGGAGAAGCCTTGAAGGTAGCTTCAGAGTAGACGGGGATGATTTCAGCTTCGTAAGAGACAACAGAGTGGAACTTGTTGTAGACAATGTTGGCGGTCTCGAACTCGAGATCAGAAGACTTGATGATATCAACAATGGAAGCAGCCTCTTGGAAAGTAGGGACATCCTTACCGATTTGGTTGAAGGTGATGGCGAGTTGCTTGCGGACAACACGACTCAATTGAGCCTTGGGCTTGTCACCGAGAACAACGACCTCGGAGGTAGGGTTTTCAGCGGCAGCCTTACGGGTGGCCTTGGAAACACTGGAGTGAATACCACCACAAAGACCACGATCAGATGAAGAGGCAACGAGGAGGACCTTGCCGTCATCAGAAGCCTTGGTCTCAGCATTGGCGAAGAGAGCTAGAGTAGAGGATAATACGTATTAGTTTTTCCCCGCAAAATGTCTAAATGATCACTTCCAATCACCACTATCAACCCTTCTCCCCACACACACACACACTCTCTCTCTCTCATCTGCCATCAACACGCTCTATCCCCATCATGTTGTGATACTTTACAGTTAGAAGCTTGACCGAAAACACGGGCGGCTTCCATACCACGTTGAGCCTTGGCGACCTTGGTGGAAGCAATCATCTTCATGGACTTGGTAATCTTTTCAATGTTTTGGACAGACTTCAAACGTTGTTGAACTAGTAACAAAATCGATTAACATGCTGATCATTTCGTAAATGGTGTTGCCTATATGGTTGTCTCGATATTTACTTTCTTTCAAGGTAGCCATATTACGAGCTTGGACAGCCTTGCTATATAAGAAAAAAAGATGACAAGGGGACAATGTGAGGTTAACAAACAGTGTTCATTTGGCGATACATGTTGTTTATGTCGGTACCTGACGGGAGCAGCAGTAGGGCGTGCAATGCGAGAGACAGTGAACAACATTGCTTATTTCTACAAAGATATATAAAAAAAACTGTACAAAGTTAAGAAATACAAAATCTTTAGGTGGTGGTTCCTTTTTTAGGGTGATTCGTTTGGTTGTGAAAAAAGACTGTGGGGCCATCCCCGGACTTTCCAAAGTGTGTAGTCTACGTCACAAGAGAAGAAATCGAGACATGGCTCACTATTCAGCAGCAATGCATCATGGCCAATCATCACTGTAAATGTGCTTTCTTATATATTTCATCATCCAAGTGTATGAATACAGCTTTTCTACTGAGTGACCCAACATCTCGTAGACATTTAGGGGGTAGGATGGCATGGATGTGTTTGTCTTTACTATAGAGATGTAGTAAGGAGATGTTCATAGTAGATGGCTTGACATTTAGTTTGAGCTTGAGGTATAAGGTCTCAACATTTGATTGCTGAATCATCTTCTTTCTCGACAAAGCCATCCTATTTCTTGGATTACCCAATGTATGAGAGAGTTTACTCTTATCCAAGATTGGATAGAGCAACATCCTTTTGCTTGTATAACGAATTTGGCAAGGCTGTGCTTCCTACACTTTGTAGCAGCGAATCAAGGTGTTTGAAAGTATATGTTTTGACAGCTCTGGAAATCAGAACAGAGTTGATCATCATACAAATGTCTGTCGATTCATGAAAAGAAGATGTAAAGGCTTGAGGTCAACATTTGACACACGCAATCTCCTCTGATAGCAGTAAATCATGTACTTTGCATAAATCCCCATGTACAAAAAGATGTTTGTATACACATGTCTGTGAGAATGCATCTGATGATTGACTTTTTTATAACCAAGAAAGCATGATACTACATCTAAAAGACACTGCTTCAACTACAGTACTATACTGCTGTTGATACTACTACAATCATCTCCAATCAACCTCTGAGAAGGGCAGCCATTATTACAAGAGCACCAAACATCCAGCCGAATACAATGCGGTATCTCTACTTTGTTGTATTTGTGCGCCTTGGGTTCGTTTGTGTGCGTGAGATAGCCTGAGCCTGTGTGTGTGTGTGTGTGTGTGTGTGTGTGTGCATGGTTTCATCCCTTGCCACGATGGTGTGATGCTATAAAAGCAAAAGACTAACATTCCCTTTTTATTCGTTTCAATCAATCAGCATAGGCTCAACATGAACATCCTTCTCCTCCTCTTCTTCGGACTCTTCATGATGTGTTGGAAACTCGACATCATCAATGTTGATTTCTTGCTGGATTAAATCAACAGACAGGCTATTTTTTGAATTTTGGTTAGATAGGAGTATTTTCAATAGGTGAGAGGATACTTTACTTGAGCGATTTCAACAGACTTTTACTTGGATGTGCGAAATCAAGCGCTTTGTCACACTAAACAAATGTGAATAAGGGCATGTACTTGTGGTAGTGTGGCAAACTTACCTCTTTTACCGATGAGCGCTGCTCTGTTTGCAATGACAAGGACTCGTCCAGAGTAAGCATTCTGACTTTTGCCTGTTGTCGGCATGAGTATCCAGTACAACATCTCATACAGCCCATACTTACATGATGTGGTATATGTTGTGATGTTTGATTATCCTGGGGTGCACTGCTCGTGCGATAGGCATGCTGGCTGAAGAATATTGACGGGCAGGTATTGCTTGGCGTATGGACATTTGACTTTTTCTTTGGCTTTCTCAACAACAAACCGCTTGACGTATAGTGATTAAATGCCTGTTGATTAGCTAAATCAACCGACCTCTTTCGAGCCCCCTGATGAGGAGTGAGAACCGACATGCTCTGCAGCTTGTCCGTGAGAGGGCATTCCATGTCATTTGTGTTGTCTGGGGTGATTTCATCAAACACTTTCAAGAGCAAGCTGTCAATCACTTGGTTTGTTTCTCTCAGCTTGGCGCCTTTGTCTGGCAATGTGTCGATGACGGATCTACAGTCTCTGATTAGCGTTGATCTCCTCGCACAGCCTGACATATACTTACGGGTTACTCAGCATCTGCGAATTTCTGTCTCGAAGTTCATGAAGCTCTGCTCTGGAGTATCGGCTTAATTTCTTGGTGGTGCTCGATCTGCTGTCCATCGCATAAGGATGTCGTGATATGGAGGAATTCATACTTGTTGTGATGTGTATAAATGGGGTTTGACTTGGGTGTGTGTGTAAAAAAGAGGGATAAAAGAGAGCGATAAATTCGTTGGAATCATGCAAAAGGAAAAAAGAGAGCAATGCGGCTATTCAACTTGCTGTTTTGGATTCCATCAATGATGCTGATGATGATGACTTCTTTATTATTGCATCTTTTTCTTTTTCTTTTTTTTTTCCCGAGATAAAAACGACACTACACTGCCATGTCGCAACCACAAAGAGTATTCAGCGCAAGAAGAGAAGACGACGACGAGGTAAACACGCCGCTCATTGCCAGAGAGATCCCTGGCGCTTCATCCAGCACATCGCCAAGACCAAATGCCTCACGCTCCTTCCCGCAAAGAAGCTCCCATTACAACACTTTTGTCGAGCAGCAGCAGCAAAAGTCGCAGGCAAGATCGAGCAAACCCAAGCTGCCTATGCGTACAACCAAGATCTCGCAGAAACTGAAGCTGTTTCCTGAAGACAACGATCAATGGAACGAGGACGCCGACCAGAACGAAGCTGATGTGTATACTCAGATTGCAAAGATACCACACGGCATGGCGAGACAAGAGGCTGAAATGCTAAACAAGATGGATCGAAGTGAATTGTCAAGAATGACAGCTTACTGTACTGCATCGTAAGTTTTGTTATGATGGTCGACAGGTGAATCATGTTGTGTAACAATTGCATACGCTCGTATAGTGCCTATCGCATGGATGCGTTGGTGAAATACCTTCAGTCGAAAAAGAAGACAAACGGCACTGCTCCCAAGCGATTTGACGAGTGTCTGTACACGCCCTATGCCTTTACCTACCCAGTAGCACCACCTCACGCTTCTGCCGATTCTGTCAACACAAGCCAAAAATTACCAGAAATGTTCTTGTTTGATTATGGTGTGGTTGTGTTTTGGGGCATGACACTTAAAGAGGAGCAGAGGATATTGAAACTGCTGGTTCCATTCGAGGAGGAAAAGCTTGATGCGGATGATGTCGAGACGGAAGAGTTCCATTACTACTATAACGAAGCATATCAACCACGGTAAAGTACATGTCGACGCAGGTGTATCTTGCCATTACTCATCTTTTTTTCTTTTCTTCACACAACAGCATCTACAATGATATTATCACTTTAAGACACCCATCAAATTACCTCATCAAATTGACAATTGCGCACGCGATCGCACAAAGCGTCAAGATGACTCTTTTCGAGAGATTGATTGATGATACCATCAACGAAACCAAATACATTCCTCAAGTCATGGCTGAAAGTGGAAATATACAAATGTCGAGGTAAGCTGTACAATTTGAAGACGCACCATACCCAAGCTAACAGTGCCCGCGTAGAACTGCAATCACAAAAAAGATTGGCCAACTGTTCATCATGCGTATCAATGTCAACTTGGTATCCAACATTTTAGACACGCCAGAGATCTTT
Organism: Mucor sp. M7501; assembly: GCA_037040325.1. Classification (NCBI taxonomy): domain Eukaryota; kingdom Fungi; phylum Mucoromycota; class Mucoromycetes; order Mucorales; family Mucoraceae; genus Mucor; species Mucor sp. M7501. The sequence goes on along the minus strand of JAXQGS010000023.1, from coordinate 1,529 downwards.
TGGTCTGAGCCTACGTTGGAGCCACTATACAGCGCCATTCGTGGCTACTTGGAAATCTCGCAAAGAGTGGAACTCTTGAATCAAAGAGTCGAAGTCATCAGTGATTTATTGGAGATGCTGAAAGATCACTTGAATAGTTCGCATGGTGAGCATTTGGAATGGATTGTGATTTGGTTGATTGGAATGGAGATCTTGGTTGCTGTCATTACCACTTCATTAGACGCATTTAGTTTGTACTATAATAAAGAGTAAGCGACGAAAAAGGGCAATCGTAATTCAATCGATGAATACTGCTTGACATATAGTAGTCTATACAATGGAATACTGTATCGTCTATTGTGTTAAAAAGGAGCTGCTTTGGTTGGTACGCTTCGTAGTACTTGTATACAGTTATACATTTCTGTATTTATTATAAAGCTTTCCGTGGCGTTATATTTTTTAGGCAGGTATTGAATTGATGTTCTTGCGCAGCATTCATTGCTCATGAAAATGCACAATTCCTGATATATTCATCAGCCTTCTCATGTCCCAGTCTCTGAACAACTTGGCTGCGGAAAACTATTCAGCAGCAGTGTTGATCCATAAGATCTGATGCTGCATAATATTGTTGATGATTTCTGGTGCTACACAATAAATAATGGGGTGCGGATCTACAGTAGTAAATGTTTACCTCTGAAACCCCCTTGATATAAATAAAAGAGCTTGTATGATAATCATCACGAGTGGGTATTACCATTCCATGCAAATTTTGTTTCTGTTGCATAGATTTGAGCTAATGCTACCAGCAAAAAGCATTGTATCACTATATAAAGGTTGGCTGGGTGTTTAGCTAAAGTTGGTGCTGATACTTTGTTTGACTAGGACGTGTTGAATTTGGGTTTGTTAAAGACAATGTCGATGAGCAATGACGAAAAATGGTCAAAATTGATAATTTTGAGAGATTTCATGAAGGGAACGTGCATTTGACACTCAAACCTCTTTGAGCATGCTGAATGCAACATGGAGCTATTGAATGGTTTTTGTTTTGCTCAAATCCGATGAGTCTATCTCGAGTTATCGCAAAAATGGGTGTCGAGGAAAATATTGCATTTTTCAGGCATTTCCACCTGTGGTAGCAAGGGGAAAATTGGCATAACGACTTTTTACGAGAAACAAAAGGATCGAATTCTCATGATAGAATCAAGCTACAGCTTCAAACAAGGGCTCAATCGATAGGCATTTTTTTGCTCTATAATTCGAATCAATGCTACAAGTCAGGTTTTGATGCCAGAGATTGACCAATCTTTCCAAAATAGCAAGAAAACGGCCAAAACTATCCCATCAAAAATCAATTGAATATCGTACACCAAAACACTTTAAATTAGTATCATTAGATTTGCCTTTGAATTCTGTACAGAATTAATATATACTTGAAGGAATGGCTGCTATCAAGAATCACTTCAATCAAAGGTTTAAAGATTTTGATTCCATTATTTTTGTTCAGTAGCCAATATGAAATACTGGTGGTGGGCGGCAATTCCCTTTTTAGA